>VMDO01008290.1:0-85041 GCA_007922755.1 Pedetes capensis | reverse complement strand
GCAGGGTGGCTATGAGTCAGATACCGACTCGACGGTACCTAACAGCAACAACAACCTATTCAAAAATGCTATTTTTAAAGAAAAACAAAAGAACAACTGAAAAAGAGCCATACTTTTATTTCTCAGGGTTTCTGTGTGTGTGGGGGGGTTAATATTAATTAATTTTATTTTGGGGTGCTGTGGATAGGACTCCAGGCCTTAGGAATGCCAGGCAAGCCCTCTACCACTGAGCTACATCCCAGGCCCGTTTGTCAGTTGTGAGCAGGGAATTTCCAATCTAGAGCAGTCTTACACTCTAAAGGGTTGTAGGCATCGGATATCCACCCATGTAAACCTCCCTGCTTCCAGAACCACCTCCTACAGAATGTGCCTCAAAGATGAGCCGAGGTGGTACCGCTGGAGCTGTGGCTGTAGTCACTGACTAGGGCTGAACTGTGGAGACAGAATCTACCCACAGTTTCATAGTCCTCCATATCAGTCTTGCACTTCTTCTTTTGTTGTTTCCTTAATTTTTAAAAAATTAATTGTGACCAGGTGCAGGGACACAGGCCTGTAATCCCAGTGATTCGGGAGGCAGAGGCAGGAGGATCACAAGTTCGAGACTAGAGGCAGTCTGCATAATTTAGCAAGACCCTGTCTCAAAAAAGTAAAAAAATGGGCTGGGAGTATAGCACAGTGGTCCAGCACTTACAAAGCATGCAAGAGGGAGGCCCTGGGTTCAATCCCCAGTACCAAAAAGTAATAATAATAATTTTTTTTTGTGGCAAAATATACATAACATAAAATTTATAGTCTCAACCATTTTTTTTCACTTTGAGTGAAGAATTTTATTTTCTTTTTTTATTAGAAATTTTTAATGTACATCATAATGTGATTCATTTTGACATGCTTTTCACTGTGACAATTTTCATATATGCAATTTGATAAACATTATTTATATAGGTTACACTTTACCCTCCCCTATGCTTCCCCCCTTCCCCCTTCTCATCTAAGATTCCCATCCAAGTCTTCTCTATCTTTTACTTAGTAGTATTTTTTATATGTCCTTGGGTTCCAGTTCTGTTTAAGATAGAAACTTTTCCTGCAGTGGTCTTTGTTTTTATCTTGTTAGAATAATTACATGCGCTTTCTAGTCCATTTATATTGACATCATTCTTATCTTCCCTCCCCCCCTTTTATTATGATATGACCTTTGAGTAGGATTTTTTCCTCCTTGTAATTTTGAATCAGCTCCCTCATATTAGTGAGAACATGTGTTGTTTCTCTTTCTGAGCTCATGTTCATTCACTTAAAATAATTTTCTCTAATTCCATCCATTTTGCTGTGAATGACCTTATTTCATTTTTCTTGATTGCTGAATAGTATTCCATTGTGTATATACACCATAGTTTTTTTATCCATTCTTCTGTTGAAGGGCACTTTGGTAGTCTCAACCATTTTTAAGTGTGCTTAACACATTCAGTTGTTCAGCTCGTTCACATTGTTGTGTAACCATTCTCCAGAACTCTTTTCCTCTTGCAAAGCTGAAACTCTACACCCGTTAAACAGCTCTCCATTGCTCCTGCCCCCTAGCCTCTGGCAACCATCATTCCACTTTCTATCTCTATGACTGTGACCTCAGAATCTATGATCTCTATGACTGTGACCTCCAGAAGCCTCATCTAAGTGTAATCATCCAGTACTTTTGGTAACTAGCTTTATTTTGCCAGATGAACCAACAGATCCATCCTAGAAGAAGTGTGACCAGAATGCTCCTTGGAAATAAGGATGGCTTGACTGGGCCTTATGTATTTTGGACATGTTGTCAGGAGGGACCAATCCCTTGAGAAGGATACCATGTTTGTGAGAGTGGCAGTGCAATGAAGAAAAGGAAGGCCCTGAACTAGATGGATCGACACAGTGGCTGCAATGATGGGCTTAAACATAAAAAGATCGTGTGCATGGCACAGTGTTGGGAGTGTTTTGTTCTGTTGTAGAGAGGGCTGGTATGAGTCAGACCTGACTCAATGGCCCCTAACAATAACAGCATAATGTTGTCAAAGCTCATGCATGCTGTGGCATGAGTCAGAGTTTCCTTCCTTTTTAAGGCTGAATAATATTGCATTGCCTGTGCAGTATATTCTGCATTTTCTTTATCCATTCATCTGTCAGTAGACCCTTGGTTTACCTTTAGCTAGTAGGAATAATAATATTACTATGAATGTGGGTGGGCTGGGATTTAGCTCAGTGGGTAGAGCCCTGCACTGCAGTCTCTGAGGCCCCGAGTTCAATTCCCAGCACCGCAAAAACGGGAGAAGGGCCTGGCAATCCACTCCCAAGGCAATCCCGAAGCACTCAGCCATTGAAAACCCTATGAGGGTCGCTATGAGTAGGATACCGACTGGACAGCATCTAACAACAACAACATGAATGTGGGTGTGCAAATATCTCTTTGCAGCCCTGCTTGTAATTATTTTTGGTATATACCCAGAAGTAGGATCGCTGGACCATATGGTGGTCCTATGTCTAACCTCTCCGAGGAGTCGCCATGTTACTTTCCTGCCAATAGTGCACAAGGGTTCCAATTTCTCCACATTCTCACCAACACTTGCTGTTTTCTGGGAGTTTCAATAATAGCTGGCCTCCCAGGGACAAAGCAGTATCTCATTGTGCCTTTGATCTGCATTCTCCTAATGTCATGTTTCTTCTTGACTTGATCCATTGTCTTCAACCCTGTGCTCTTGCTGCCAGACTTAATGAGTCCGTCAATTTCTTAAGGCTTTTTTGTCTGTTCCAAGCATACTGAGATGTTCATTATTGGCTTCTCTTTACAAATTCTGGAGGCCAAGGACTTTCCTGATAGACAAGCTGTAAAGTTTCCAATTCCTAACACTCAGTTTCTGACAACGGCTATGCAATAGCGGGTGGCAGAGCCGGTTTGGTATAACCTTTGGACATGGGCTCCTTGATGATGTATTTGTAGTGGATTTACCTTCCCTAGTAAATATTTGTTGAGATTTTAGGTATTGCTTCTTATAGGGCAGAATCTGGTAATTTCCCAGAGGGACAGGTTAGCTGGAGAGTGAATGTGTTCCCGCCCCGCCAAAAGATATTATCGAAGAAAAGCCTGTGTGAATGCTTGGGGAATGCTCCAGGAAGAGGGCGCAGCCAGGGCAAAGACCTTAAGGTAGGAGTTCGTCTGGAACTCCTGGAAAGGGCAAAAAAGGGTAAGAGGAAAATGAACTGTATTCCTTGTATTAGTCTATTTGCAGTTGTTATAGCAGAATATTGGCAGCTAGATACTTTATAAAGAAAAGACGTTTATTTAGCTCACAGTTTTGGACTTGGTAAAAATCCAAGACCAGCAGCTTCATTTGTTCCTCTAGTGAGGGCCTCCATGGCTGTGTCACATCATGGTGGATGGCATTGTGGTGGGACTGTGTGTAGGAAGGATCATATGGTGAGACGGGAAGCCAGAGAGCTATTAGGGGCCAGGTCTACTCTTTTATAACAACTCACTTTCAAGGGAACCAACCAGGGTCCCACACAAACTGTGTTAGTTCCTTCCATAGGCAGCATCCCTACTTCTTAAAGGTTCATCACCCCTGAACATGCCACATGAGAGCTAAGCATCCAGCGTATGACATCTGGGGGACAACACACATCTAAACCATAGGACCCTCCAATGCAGATCTTACCTGGGAACCCAGGGCAACACCCTGGAAGCAGAACATGTTCCTAGAGCTGTACCACCTACAAAGAAAGGTGCAGAGGACAGTCGGCCGGCACCTGAGTTCCAGGAGATTCCCACAGTCAGCCTGGGCCACACCACTCATTCCCACTGATGGGCTGTGAACAGAAATGGCATGTGTCACTTACTGGCCAGAGCAGTTAGGAGTCAGTGTGCCTTTGCCATTCCTGTGTTCCTCTCACACAGTGACATAGGACCTTGGAGGCCACAGCTACAAGGCAGGCTAGTATTATGCAAATAATTCTTCTAGACTGGACCTCATGATTGCTACATTGATACAAAAGACCTGGCGTCTGGGGGAGGGGCTTGGCCTTGCAACCATGGCACAGAATGTTGTTGTTGTTGTTGTCGTTAGGTGCCGTCGAGTCGAGTCCGACTCATAGCGACCCTATGTACAGCAGATTGAAACACTTGCCGATTCTGTGCCAGGCAAACAATCTTATTTATGTTTAAGCCCATTGTTGCAGGCACTGTGTCAATCCATCTGGTGGAGGGTTTTCCTCTTTT
The DNA here is from genome assembly GCA_007922755.1 of Pedetes capensis. Taxonomy (NCBI): domain Eukaryota; kingdom Metazoa; phylum Chordata; class Mammalia; order Rodentia; family Pedetidae; genus Pedetes; species Pedetes capensis. The sequence goes on along the minus strand of VMDO01008290.1, from coordinate 80,804 downwards.
GCATTGACCTGCCACTCTTCCAAACATGATGTCCTTCTCCAGGGATTTTTCTCTCCTGACTACATGTCCGAAATATGTAAGATGCAGTTTGGCCACTCTTGCTTCCAAGGAGCACTCTGGTTGTACTTCTTCTAGGACAGATCTGTTAGTTCTTTTGGCAGTCCATGGTATATTCAATAGACGTCTCCAGCACCACAATTCAAAAGCATCAATTCTTTTTCTGTCTCTCTTGTTCAATGTCCAGCTTTCGCAACCATATGATGCCACTGAAAATACCATGGCATGAGTCAGACGCACCTTCGTCTTCAATGTGACTTCTTTGCTTTTCAATACTCTAAAGAGATCTTTTGCCACAGTTTTTCCTAGAGCAATGCGTCTTTTGATTTCTTGACTGCTGCTTCCACGGGTGTTGATTACAGAGCCAAGCAAAGCAAAATCTTGGACAACCTCAATCTTTTCTCCATTTATTGTGAAGTTGCATGCTGACCCAGTCATAAGGATTCACAGAATAGGCAGAAATATACCAATGGATTAGGTACTGTAATGTAGAAACATCCTCTCATGGAGGGAGGGAAAGGAGGGTCATGAGACTCTCTCTCTCTCTCTCCCTCTCTCTCTCTCTATATATATATGTGTGTGTGTGTGTGTGTGTGTGTGTGTGTGTGTGTGTGTGTGTGTATAATGTGTATATATATATATATAAAATATATGCATATATATGCATGTATGTATATATGTATGCATATGTTGTTGTTTGGTGCCATCAAGTCGGTGTTTGACTCATAGCCACCCTATGTACAACAGGTGAAACACTAATTGTCAATGCTTCTCTGCTATTCAAAGGGTTTTCAATGGCTGAATGTTTTCTAGGAGTGGGTTGCTGGGCCCGTCTCCCAAGCCTACAGCATCTGGCATTCGGAGGCAGTCTCCCATCTAAGTACTAACCAGGCCCGACCCTGCTTAGCTTCCGAGATCTGAGAGGATGGGATGCCACAGTGGTACAGCTGCAGGCATGTGTGTGTGTGTATGTGTGTGTGTGTGTGTGTGTGTATAAATTATATTCGTTGTTGTCAAGTGCCATCAAGTTGGGTCTACTTATAGTGACCCTACGTTCAACAGAATGAAACACTCCCTGACACTGTGCCATGTCCAGCACTACCGTCAGTGCTTTTCTACTATTCATAGGGTTTTCAATGACGATGGTTTGGGGAGCATATTGCCAGGGTGCTATGGCTGCAGACATAAATTATATATAAAATATAATATATATTCTAATATATAATATTATATTATATATATATATATATAGTAAACAACAGGTCAGAGAGAAAAGCAGAGTGGAATGGAGTGGAGTAAAATAGAGCGGAGCAGAAGAAAGCAGAGAGTGGGGAGAGAAAAAGAGGGAGACAAACAGGAAACTGTCATTGCTGCAGCTGCTCATTTGGGTGCCAGGGAGTCACACACTGCTCTGTCTGTAAGCCCCCGTGGGAGGGAGAGAGGCTGTTCCCATGAAGCAGCCCACTTGGGAGAGAGTTAATGGTGGTGCTGCTTTGAGACATCTTGGTGAGAACTTCCGGGGGAAGGGAGGTCCTGCCCTTGGAGCAGCGGCATGTGAAGCCTCTCCAAAAGGTACTCACACTGCTTGTGTAAAACTCTCGATGAACTCATGGTTCTCCAGGTTTAACATGACCTGGCCTTTGGTCTGTCTGTGTTCCTTTGCTTTCACTCAACACCTAACTTCAAGATGGAGGAGGAATGCGAGCCCACCTAAGGCTGAACGTAAGTGAGAAGGAAAGCTTTGGGGGATTTGGCCTCAGAGATGTGGTTGTGGTGGTGGTGGTGGTTGTTGAAGTGCTGTCGAGTTGGTATCTGACTCACAGCGACCCTGCATACATCAAGTGAAACACTACTGTCAGTGCTTCTCTGCTGTTCGCAGGCCTTTTCAATGGCAGATGTATTTTTGGGAGTGGGTTGAGGGGTCCGTCTCCCAACAGATATGGGGCTGTCTCCATTTCAGCATTATGGTCTGGAAGGCCCTGACTGCTGCAGAAGGAAGTGACCTTGGCCTGGAGGTGCTGTGCCAGTGAAGCTAGTAGGTGATTGTTGCTGTTATTAGGTGCTGTCGAGTCGCGTCCAATTCATAGCGACCCTATGTGCACCAGGGAAAACACTCCCCCACGCCGTGCCATGCCCAACACTATGTCAGTTCCTCTCTGCTATTCATAGGGTTTTCAATGGCTGATTGTTTCTGGAGTGGGTTGCCGGGTCCTTCTCCCTAGGCTGCGGCACCTGATATTCCCAAGCCATGTCCCATCCAAGGACTCACCAGGCCTGACCCCGCTTAGCTTCTGATATCAGATGCCAGGGTGGTAAGGCTCTAGATGGAAGTAGTTTAGGAGCAATTTAACAAAAAGATAAAAGTCATTCCACCATCTCCGGTTCCTGTGGGCCACTGGAAGTTCACAGTGCTTATTCTCCAAGGGTCCTGGCTGTGCCACCTGAGTGCCTGGGTTCCAGGGAAGAAACAGCGGGACACTGGAGCAGGGAAGCAAGACAGCAGGTGGGGTACAGGCCACAAACCAGGGTCTGAGGTAAGAGGGGGGAGGGGAGGGGATTTTCACAGTCTCCTGAGCCAGGCAAAGGCTCTAATTAGAAATGAGGCACTTCAGCAACGGAGCTTTCTTCTTTCTTGGAGCTGTGGTGCTGAGGTAAGCATTATACACTTTGATGATCTGTTTTTGTGAACATCAAAGGATAAGGCGGGTCCTTTTCAGAAATTTAAATGTAAGCCTTACCCTCCCAGTTTGTTGCTGGGGTTTTAAATTAATACCTAGAAAAGTTGGTCGCACTTTTGAAGGGGCGGTAGGGAAGCAGGCCAGGCTGTTGGGTGGGGCCTGCAGGAGCAGGGGCTGGGGCAACTCCAAGGTGGAAGTCACCACGTGGGCCCAGTAGGAGGCAGAGTGCAGTGGTCCCAGCTGAGGTCAGAGGCCATAGCCTGCGAGACCCAGGGGTTGGGGTTGGGAGTCTTGACCCCCAGAAGCCCAAGTCAGAGAGAGATTAGGACCCATGACACAGTCAGCAGAGGACCTCTCACCTCAGTCAGCCTTTCCAGAAGAGGCATTGGGTGGGGTGGACATCCCAGGACCCCAGTGGGAACTGGCTGAGGTGCAGGAAGCAGGTGAGGCTGAAAGAAGGGATTGGGGAGCACAATGTTCAACTGAGCCTAGGAGAGGGACCTTGTCCTCTCCCGGGAAGGTGCCTGGTTGCACCGTCAGAACCTCTGGTCTCATATCTGGCACAGCATGAGCACTGTCCATTGTCCTCATGGCCGTGGGAACCACAGGAAATCTTGGGAAAGTTTTGAAAAAGCTAATTCCTAGGCCACACCCTGAGCCCCTTCAGGAAGCCTTATGGGGGTGGGGCATAAGTTCCTGGTGATGCTAATGTGGAGTCAGCGCTGAACACTGCAGCATGAAAACAGTAATTCTCAGGTAACAGTGGCATCAGTGTCACCAGAGTGTTACTGGGCTACGGACTGAATGTTTCTGTCCCTCATTGGTATGTGGGAACCTCCACTCAATGGGAGGGTGATAGGAGGTAAGGCCTTCGGGAAGTGATCAGTAGTGAGGATGGGGCCCTTATGAAGGGGATTAGTGCCCTTATGAAAGGGACCCCAGAGGACTTTCTCCCTCTTCCTGCCATGTGAGGATATAATGAGAAAATAGCTATCTGGAAACCAGGAAGCCAATCCTCACAGACACGGAATCTGCCTGTGCCTTGATCTTGAATTTCTCAACCTTGGAAACTATGAGAAAGAAGTAGCTATTGAAGCCACCTGGACTATGGTGTATTTGTTATAACAGCCTAAAGTAATAAGATCCCTGGGAATCCTGGGCTGGAAATACATATTCCAAGGCCTCACCTGAGAACTACTGAATTAGAAACTCTGGGGAAGGGTCCAGCCACATGCCTTGCAGTCACAGCACCCTAGCATCCAATTCCATCTGTGCTCAGAAGCCAAACAGGGTGACCCTGGTTAGTCCTCGGATGGGAGACCACCTGGGAATACTAGGTCCTGCAGGTTAGGGAGAAGGACCCGGCAATCCACTCGGGAAATAATCCGCACTTGAAAATGCTGTGAATGTTAGAGAAGCACTAACAATAGTGCTGAGCATGGCACAGTGTCAGAAAGAGTTTCATTCTGTTGTACATAGGGTCACTAGGAGTCAGACTTGATTTGACAGCACCTAATGACAACGTGTATGTGTGTAACAAGAGAGGGAGAATGAGTCCAAGAAATAAGCTCATGTAAATCATTAAATCTGAAAAGTGCTCAAAATTCACAGTTGGCAAGCTAAAAACCCTGGACAGCCAATGGTGTAGTTCCGGCCCAAGTCTGAGGCCTGAGAAGCAGGAGAGCTTGGTGGCGTGTGCTTCAGTCTGAGATCCTGCCAAAGAAGCACCCATCTTTCAGCTCAAGTCTGAGGTCTGAAGAAGACCAGGGTCCCAGCGTGGTAGTCAGGCAGGAGGAACTCCCTGTTACTCCTTTTGCTCTCCTTAGGCCTTCCACTGACTGGATGAGCCCCACCCACATCAGGGAGGGCAATCTGCTTTTCTCAGTCTATGAATTCAAAGGTTAATCTCATCTAGAGACGCACTTACAGGCACACCCAGAGGAATTCTTTGTCAAATGGCTGTGCATCCTGCATCCTGCTCAGGTTGACACACAAAATCTACTAAAAAGCCATGCATGGTGTGCACACCTGCAATCCCGGTACTTGAGTCAGAGGAGCTGAGGCAGGAGGATCAACTTGAGTTCAAAGTCAATCTGTGCTATACATTGAGACCCTGTCTCAAAAAACAAACCAACGTATTAAAAAAAAAGAATTGGGGCCAGGCGCAGTGGCACATACCTGTAATCCCTGCGGCTTGGGAGGCAGAGGCAGGAGGATTGCAAGTTTGAGACCAGAGGCAGTCTGTGTAACTTAACGAGACCCTGTTTCAAAAAAAGTACAAAATGGGCTGAGGGAGCAGCTCAGTGGTCCAGCACTTGCAGAGCCTACAAGCTCGAGGCCCTGGGTTCTACCCCCAGTACCTCAAAAAAAAAAAAAAAAAAAAAAAAAAAAAAGGCTAGCCCAACATGGTGGCACATGCCTGTAATCTCAGCAGCTCAGGAGGCAGAGGCAGGAGGATTGCAAGTTGGAGACCAGAGGCGGTCTGCGTAACTTAGTGAGACCCTGTCTCAAAAACTGAAAAAATGGGCTGAGAGTGCAGCGCAGGGGTTCAGCACTTGCAAAGCATGCAAGCACAAGGCCCTGGGTTCAACCCCCAGTACCACACATACACACACACACACACACACACACACACACACACACACACACACACACAAAATTGGTTAAACCAAGCATTATAAGGATTTCCTCAGGAGCTGGGTTCCTCAACTTTAACGTTATTGATAATTTGGGCTGGATGACTTTTCTGGTGCGCAGGGCTGACCTGTGCATAGTAGGATGCTCAGGAGCATCCCTGGCCTCTACCCATTAGATGCCAGCAGCATCCCCCACCACACACACAACTGTGACAATAAAAATGTCCTCAGACATTGCCAAATATTCCTTGTTGGGAAAATTCCTCCTGGTTGAAAATAGCCATTGCTGTAGAACTACTGGCTGTGAAACCATGACTTTCTCCAGGTCACATTTGTCAGCTCATAAGTGGCTGTATTGTTTCGTTTTTGTGTTACCGTGACCAAAATACCTGGCAGAAACAATTTAAGTAAGGAAAGGTTTATTTGGTTCACAGCTTCAGAGGGCTAATTCATGTGTGCAGGGAAGGAATAGACGAGCCAGTAGCAAGAGTGCGTGGTGGAGGAGAACTCTTCACATCATGGCGGACCAGGAAGCAGTGAGCTGACAGGAACCTGGAGGCCAGGCATCACCTTCAAAGACCCACCCCTAGGGACATACTTCCTGCCTCTAGACCCCACCTCCTAAAGATTCCACATTCTCCCAAAATAGTGACACCAACTGGGGACAAAGCATTCAAACATATGAGCCTTTAATTGATGTCTTTTGTGTGTGTGTGTGTGTGTGTGTGTGTGTGTGTGTGGTACTTGAGAGTTGAATCCAGGGCCTTGCAGAGACCTTGCAAGTGCTCTACCACTAAACTACACCCCCACCCCCTTTTTCATTTTTTATTTTGAGACAGGGTCTCACTAAATCTTGCAGTGAACTCATGATCCTCCTGCCTCTGCCTCCCAAGTTGTTGGGGTTACAGGTGTGTGCCACCATGCCTGGCTTGTGATTGACATTTTATATTTAGTCCATAATGGTGGCCCTCAGTCTGGCAGGGGGCCACTCTAGGAAAAGGATGATTTCAAAGACCAGAGATAATTTACTATCACCTGACAAAAGCCACCTAAGAATATCAGGCATTGGTGCTGCTATTAAGATTGCAGTCAGGTCAGAATTTTGAGTTTTGGAGGAATGTAGTAATAGCAAATTTTGGTTGCCTCAGGCTCCCCTGGAGCCATGAACTCTGCTGACCTCCCTTCTGGTAGTGGACCCCAGCCCCCAGCTACATGGCATGACATGCAAACTAAGCTGAGCCAACCAGAGAACCTTGAGCCCCTGGCCCAAGCAATGGGTCCTAGTCATGGTCAGGTGACTTGAGTGAAGGCAGCTAGAGTCCTTCCTTGGGACTTTTGCCCTGGAGCTGACAAACACAAGTGGCTTTCCTCCATGGCTGAGGAGGCATGAAAATGTGGGAGCAAAGGTTATAGGCAATGCTGCTTTCTGCAGCACAAAGCAAGCTGGTCTGAGAGAATGATGCAGAGAAGGAAATGGAGAAGAAAAACAGAGTTCTGACAATGTTGCAACTCCTGCTTCCCACAGCTCCTACCCCTTGCTCTCTCCTGCCCTTCCTGTGGTCTTCCCATATGAGACATTAGCTTCCAACCTTTTACTTAAATTGGGACATTGTGATTTTTAATAAGGTATATATATTTAGACCTTGCCCTAGTTTCCTAGTGTATAGTTTCTAAAATCCCTAGAGTCTCTGAAGTGGTGAATGTCTATATGCTAAGGAGATGGATGGTGGCTGGTCGCCCTGGGGAGGTTCAGGAAGGGGGCTGGTCACAGGCAATACTGAGGTGGGATTCAATTAGAAGGTTGGGATTCTCAGTCCCATCTCATTCCTTTTGCCCCCAGGGAAGAGGAGAGGGGCTCGACGGTTAAGTTTATCACCAATGGCTAGTGATTTTATCCATTAAGCCTATGTAATGATGCTTTCTGAAAAATCCCAAAGGGCTGGGTTCAGGGAGCTTGCAGATATCCAATCACATGGAGGTTCCTGGAGGGGCAGTACCCACAGAGAGCAGGCAAGCTCCCCCTCCCTTCCCTCATGCCTTACCCTGCACATCTCTTTATCCAGCTATTGCCTTGTAATCTCTAAGACTGTTGTTATTGTTAGGTGCCGTAGAGTCGGTATCTAACTCATAGCGACCCTCATAGGGTTTTCAATGGCTGACTGTTTCGGGATCGCCTTGGGAGTGGATTGCCAGGTCCTTGTCCCATTTTTGTGGTGCTGGGAATTGAACTTGGGACCTCAGAGACTGCAGCTCAGCGCTCTACCAACTGAGCTAAATCCCAGCCCCAATCTCTAAGATATCCTTTGCAAAAACGGTCAAACTTGAGTAAAATGTTTCCCTGAATTCTGTGAGATACTCTCGCAAGTTAATCTAACCTCGGTTGTGGAAACTCCTTTTTATATCCAGTTGGCCAAAGAGGCCCATCTAAAGTGGGACACAGTCTTGGGGACTGAGTGATCAGCCTGCAGGTTCTGATGATGTCACCAGGTAGATAGTGTCAGAACTGAACTGAATTAGAACACCCCTATCTGGCATCCCCAGGAAAATACACTGCCAAATTGCTTGCTTGCTTGTTGGTGGGTGAAATCCTCTGCATATCTGGTCACAGAAGTGCTCTGTATTGAGTTGTGAGGGTAGAGTACATATGTTGTTATGTTAAGTGCTGTCAAGTGGAGTCTGACTCATAGCAGCTCTCTACAATAGGAGGAAACACTCCCTGATACTATGCCATGCACATAATCTTTTTTTTTTTCTTTTGCGGTTCTGGGGGTTGAACCCAGGGCCTCATGCCTGCGTGCTTTGTAAGTGCTGGACCACTGAGCTCCGCCCCCAGCCCATTTTTTTACTTTTTGAGACAGGGTCTCGCTAAGTTACACAGACTGCCTCTGGTCTCGAAATTGCGATCCTCCCGCCTCCGCCTCCCAAGCTGCTCAGGTTACAGGTATGTGCCACCGCGCCCGGCAACACATAATCTTTTGATGTTTGGGCCCAAAGTTGCAGCTGCTGTGTTTCTTCTCATTTTGAGTCATGTCACATCAGCAAAAGGAGGTCCCAGGGGCTTTATTGCATTCCTGTCATTGAGGTCAACTCTACTTTGAGGAGGCAACTCTTCCCCACCAGTTTCTTGAATGCTGTTCAGCCTGGGGGACTCCAGCATTGTATTTGACAGTGCTTCTCTGCTATTCATAGGGTTTTCAATGGCTAATTTTTTTCAGAAGTGGGCTTTTCAGGAGTGGATCCTTCTTCCTAGTCTGTCTTAGTCTGGAAGCTCAGCTGAAACCTGTCCACCATGGGTGGCCCTGCTAGTATCTGAAATACTATAAGCTTGGGAGAAGGACCCAGCAACCCTCTCCCAAAAATTAATCCACCATTGAAAACCCTATGAGTAGCAGAGAAGCACTGACAATAGTGTTTCACCTATTGTACACAGGCTATGAGTCAAACACCAACTAGACAGCACTAGACAGGTTTCAGCATCACAGCAGCACACAACCCCCCACAGCATGATAAGCTGACAGACACGTGGGGGAGAGTACATATAGTAGGAGAAAATGTGTGTGTGCGTGTGTGTGTGTGTGTGTTAGATTTCTGTTGCCTACATCACAAGAGGCCTGAGTTATATAACAAGGGCTATGAACTGGGCCAGGATCAAGGAGGCAAGGCAGGTACGGAAGGACCCCAAATTGAAAGAGGCTGTCACTCTCAGGCTCGTGTAAGACTGACATTGGCCTCTCAGGTGAATACCTTCTGAACTTTTGTATTCTTGCCACTTGTCTTGCCCCCTCTTCCTGTGTGGCAATCACATCATTTGGCCACAAACGAAGTCTTGACTTTCTGCAAAGTGCCTTGGGGACCTCAAAACGGTAATTGTTCACTGACTCATGTGTTTGTTCATTTGTTAAACAAACACTGATTGTCTACTGGGTGCCCAGTGCTGTGACAGATGTTGGAGCAGCAGCAGATGAGGTTTGTGTCTCCGCAAGACTAACAGTCTGGCCGAGAAGACAAGTGTTGAAAAAATAATAGCTTGAGCAATGTGTCTTTTTTCTTTTTCTTTTTTCTTTCTTTTTTTTTTTTTTTTGTGGAACTAGGGGTTGAACCCAGGGCCTCTTGCTTGCATGCTCTGCAAGTGCTGGAGCACCGAGCTGCACCCTCAGCCCATTTTTTTACTTTTTGAGACAGGGTCTCACTAAGTTACACAGATTGCCTCTGGTCTTGAACTTGCGATCCTCCTGGCTCTGCCTCCCAAGCCGCTGGGATTACAGGCATGTGCCACTGTGCCCGGATCAGTGATGTGTCTTTGAGAAAGGAAGTGCAGTGTGCAATGGCTGTGTGTCACAGGAGGACTTGGAAGTGGGTGCTGGAGCTGAGGACTGGAGGAAAAATGTGATTTGGATTGGAAGGAGAGAGAGAGGGGGTTGAGGGAGAGAGAGAGAAACACGCATGTGCATCAGAAAGGAACAGAATCCCACACACAGTGCAGCACATGCCTAAAAGAGCTCCATATTCCACCCAATAAACATTGCTCAAAGCCTATTGGGAACCAGGTGTGGATTAGCTCTGGGGATTATAGAAGTGAAAATCAGCACTCTGCTCTCATGGTTCCATGAAGGAACCAGACAAGTTAGCAGACCTTGACCTCGCAGAACAATGGGTTCTATGGGAGTGCAGGGTCAGGTGTTCAATTCAGCCAGTGTACGCAAAGGAAGGGGCTCAGGGGGCAAATGCTGCCTGAGCTGGGTCTTGAAGGATGCATAGGTAGTAGCCAGGCAAAGAAGAGAACTCAGGGCAAGCTGTGAACAGAGACCCACCAGCAAAAGGCATCTAATTGAGGAGGTACAGGAATGTAGTACAATCCTCTAAATGATGGTTGGGAGACGGACCCGGCGACCCACTCCCAAAAATCAATCTGCCATTGAAAACCCTATGAATAGCAGAGAAGCACTGACAATAGTGTTTCACCTGTTGTACTCAGAGTGGCTGAGTCAGATACCGACTCTATGGCACTAACGACGACAAAATGATGGGTAGTGTCCATGCTAGCCCACGTGAGCCCAAGTGGACTTAAATGCTATACATCTACAAAGAACAGCAGGAGAAATAATAGTAAACTGGAGTCACATTTACATCATCTTTCAGAAAGTCCCCCACATTGCTGGGAGTGGTGGCATATTCCTATAATCCCAGCGGCTCAGGAGGCAGAAGCAAGGAGGATCGCAAGTTCGAGACCAGAGGCAGTCTGCATAACTTAGCAAGACCCTGTCTCAAAAAAAAAAAAAAAAACGTATCAAAAAGAAAAAAAGGGCTGGGGGGCACAGCTCAGTGGTCCAGCACTTGCAAAGCATGCAGGCATGACGCCCTGGGTTGAACCCCCAGTACCGGAAAAAAAAAAGTCCCCCACATTGGCTTCTCTTCCAGCATGGGAACAGATAGCTGCCTCCCTAGTTGAGCACAGGGTAAAGTGTTGTTGTTGTTGTTAGGTGCTATCCAGTTGGTGTTCGACTCATAGCGACCCTATGCCAACAGGCGAAACACTATTGTCTGCTTCTCTGCTATTCATATCGTTTTAAATGGTGGATTGATTTTTGGGAGAGAGTTGCTGGGTCCTTCTCCCAAGCTTACCCTATCTGGTGTTCCTAGGCAGTCTCCCATCCAAATACTAACTAGGTCCGACTCTGCTTAGCTTCCAAGATCTGACAAGATCAGACACCACAGTGGTATGGCTGCGGGCATAGGCTGAAGTTTGTTGTTGTTAGGTGCCATCAAGTCATGTCCAACTCATAGCAACCCTCATATGGTTTTCAATGGCTGATTGTTTTTTTGGGATTGCCTAGGGAGTGCATTGCCACGTCCTTCTCCTATTTTTGCAGTCCTGGGAATCGAACTCAAGACCTCAGAGACAGCAGAGCAGCGCTCTACCAACAGAGCTAAATCGCAGCCCCTACAAGATGAAGTAGCTGACATGAAATGAAGGATTTGTCCTACATGAAAAGATACATGTCTTTAAAGTACAATGAAATTCATTGCACCAAGATGTTGTACCACTAGATCTGACAGCCCAAGAGAAGCTCAGGTATCATATTCTGTGCAGAGTATGGCAAACTGAGGATAGCAGATAATTGCCTGTGCTTTTTTTCTTTTTGTAGTAGTGGGGGTTGTGCCCAGGGTCTCACCCATCCTAGGCAAGTGCTCCACCCCTGAGCTGCACCCCAGACCCCTTTTCTACTTTCTGTCTTGAGACAAGGTCTTGCTGAGTTACGCAGGCTGCCTCTGACCTTGAAGTTGTGACCCTGCCTCCACCTCCCTAGTTGCTGGATTTATAGATGTGCGCCATGGCGACTAGCTTGCCTGCACTTTTAAATTCTCTCTCTCTCTCTCTCTCTCTAATTTCATATGTTTGGAAATTCACATATTTCACATATGACGCAGTTTTGCTATCCACAGGGCCCATAGCCTTTTAGGAGAACAGGTGCTGCAGTGAGGGTGCCTGGTTTGAACCTGAGGTCCCCTTTGTCACTGCCATATCCTTGGGCAAGTTTCTTTATTTTGCCTCAATATCCTCCTCCATAAAACAGGAGAAACAAATGAGTTGGCATCTATAAAGCACTCAAGTGCTTTGGAATGAGGGTTGTTTGCATTGTTCTTGTTGGTCAGGCAGACTGAGCGCACCTGTTTTACCCCCATTTTGGTGTTTCTGTGGAAAGGCCGGAAGAAGCCTGTTTTCCACCCTAAGAGCCACTGTTGAGGGCCTTATGGGTGTGGGGATAATGTAGGACACAAATTGTGGCTGGTGAGGGCTAGGGGGGTAGACTCAGCTGCCACCTACATGGCACCCATTGGCCACACTTCCAATGCGGATCAAGTCCCGGTCAGTGCTTATTGCTGAGGAACGCATAGAAAGTCATTACAGTGCGCTGAGGCTAGCCGGCCGCAGTACCACTGGCAACTCTTCACTTGGCCAGAGCTGATCAAGTCACTTTTGTACAGAACAAAACTCTGAGGGCTTTGTCAGAGCCGGCAGAGGTCACTGATAGGAGGCAGGTTTGTCTTGATGTGTCTCCCCGCACCCTTCAACTCCTCTGACATCTTGTCTGCCCTTCCGTCTGGCCTTACCCCCACAAAGCCCAGGGCCTTTGTCCAATGAACTTTAGCCTGGCTGCCTCATACAATTCCGCCCCCTCCCAGCCCAGCAAGGCCTCAGGTCACGTCCTTCATCCCCTCTCAGACCTTGTCAGCCTACAGCTCCACTGCTCCAAGAGAGGCCCACCGCCCTGTGGCCTTGACATTACCTGAAAGCGTGTTAGAGATGCAGACTCCTACTGAATAGAATCTGCATTTTTCCAACAGCCACAGGTAACTTGAATGTAAGTTACAGTTTGAGAAACATTGCCTAATCTATGTGGTAACTCTCCTTGCTGCCTACTCTGCTGTGGATCTTGCCAGCCATCTGAAAGCTGGCTCATCACCATGCAGAGAGAGTGAGCTCCTGTTACTGTCCTGTTCTCCATCTCCCATCTTTAGCTCTCCAGCAGCTGGGCCCTTTCTGCTCTACCAGACTTGAAAGCATTGTTCCTTTCCCTTGATTTTTCCTACAGCTGCATACACACCTTTTGCTAAAGGCATGCATTATTATACTACAGTTCAAGGGAAAAATATATTTTAAGTTAATTTTAAAAGTCAATAGAGACAAAAACAATGTTGTTGTTGTTAGGTGCTGTCAGGTTGGTATCTGACTCATAGCGACCCTCATAGGATTTTCAATGGCTGTTTCGGGATTGCCTTGGGAGTGGATTGCCAGGTCCTTCTCCCATTTTTGCAGTACCGGGAATTGAACTCGGGACCTCAGAGACTGCAGCGCAGTGCTGAGACGGACCCGGCAACCCACTCCCAAAAACCAATCTGCCATTGAAAACCCTATGAACAGCAGAGAAGCACTGACAATAGTGTTTCCCCTTTAGCAGCAGGGTCACTATGAGTTGAATACCAACTCGACAGCACCTAACAACAACAACAACAACAACAACAAAGAGACAAAAAGATAAAAATACAGACAAAAAGAGCACTGCCTTGTTCACCTCCATCCCTATTTCTCTCTGAACAAGCAACCATCTGTTAGTTTTTCTTTTGGCATAAACCTTGATCTACTGCCACTTCTTGATTGAATAAATTTTGTACTTTACCTCTTGGCTTCTTGTGGTATAAGATGGTATAAGAGAATATGGCTCTTTAAAAATTTCTTCTGCTCCATTTCCATTCTCAAAGTATAGTTCCACTCTAATTTTTGCTAAAACTCATATATAGTGTCTTCAATATTCAATGTCCCTAGAATCAAGAAACTTAGGCCTTTCAGCTTGGGCAACTTTTCATGCCTTATTTCTTTAATGATTTCATCTTCTGCACTGAGGTCACAACTTACTCCACCTCTGGAATGCCTATTCATTCATCTTATAATATTAATCTCTCCTCTTGCAGAGAAAGCCAGTGTCCCTTATAACATATTAACTTTTGTGCAAGTTTTTATATTTCTGTAGTTAATATCTAGATAATCTGACGCCTTTTTTCTTTTTTTTTTTTTGAGCCTATGACTAACTTTTCTCCCTCCTACCACAGCACTGTGCAATGTCTTGCCACACAAATTTTCACTTGGTCATACCTGCCAGATAATTCACTGTCGTTTCCAACCCATCTCTCCTCAGGCATGCATCTTCCTCCTCCCCAAACTCACTACCCAACTGTAGACCTACAATTCTTCACCCTTCTCTCTTTGTCTCTCTCCAATGGATCTCATTTTCCAGATTTTCCTCTTTTTTGTTTCCCCCTTCATTTTGGCTAAGAAATATTTTCTAGTCATTTCCTAATATGCTCACAGTTATTGCTAGTTTGACTAGGTACATAATTCTAGATTAAAAATTGTTTTTTCCTCACTATTCTGAAGACATTGCTCTATCATTTTTAAGTTCCTGCTTTTGCTATTAAATGCCATTCTTAGTTGTGCTCATCCTTTGTGTACAACCTTTCTCCCCTACCGTGGGGGAGCTTTTAAAGCTTTAAAGCTCCTCAGGAAGCTTTGAGCATTTTGGCATTACGCCATTTCACATAGATGCATCTATTTTTATTCATTATGCAGAACATGAAGTGGGTCCTTTTAACCAATTTGGAAATGAGTTTTGTAAATGAGCTTTGGTTGGGGAAATTTTCTTGCATTACTTCTTCAGTAATTTCTACTGTATGGTAGTCACTATTTCTACTCTTTCTAGAGCTCCTATTCATTGGAAAATCATACTTCTGGGTAAACTTTTCTAATTTTTAAAACTTTAAAATTTTATTTTCCATCTTATCTTTTTATAAACTTTCTAATAAGTACATTTGACTTTGTCTTACAACCCTTTAATCTTAAATTCTGTTCTTACATTTTATTTCTCAGAGTTCTTTTCTTTTTTAATCTAAATGTTCTGATGATGCTTGATGGCCAGCTTGAAGATCAAGGTTTTCCGAAGTTGTTTATAAGCTCAAAGATTATTAGAGTCTCTGTGTTCAAAACAGGGTAGTGTACTCATCAACTAGTGGGCTTTAACTATGAGTGACTGAGGAACCACTTGATTATTTTAATGAGGAATATCTAATATCATGTTTGTAGGCCTGTTCTAGAGATGAGTGAGGGAAGTGGGTGGTAACCTCACCATTCAACAGACATTCACGCTTCCCTGTTTTCAGTCCAGCATCTCAGTCCAATCCTCCTCTATATCTGGTATCCTTGAGTCTAGGACCTCTTGCCTTCATTTTTTCTAGAACTTATATCTCACCTCTATAATGGAGGTGAAGTTGGGGGTGGTTGCTTAACTGGTAAAGCAGGTGTGGGGACCTGGAAGTCCAACTGCTCCTTATTATCCCTTTTAAAGAAGTCCACAGCCACACTTTCCCACCTGCTCACTCAGCACCTCCCATGGTGAGTGAGCAAATGGACTTGATTCTCTGCAGTGTCCCCCTCTCAGGACCTCAGATTTACCTTCCTTGGTTCTGCTATGAGGCTGGTTGATTCTCCTTTAATCCCTTCCATCTGCCTTCCATGTTCTCATATTGTAGGATGGTGTTTCAGGGGGTTTTCTGACTGTACCAAATATGTACCTATTTGATGAGTTTTGTCTCCTTGTTGTTTGAGAGTTATTTCTTAGACAAGAAAGAGAGTGCAACTGTCATTTGCCTGGCCATCTTAAAACACAGCCAGCAAGTTAAACCTTGTTGTTGTTAGGTGTCATTTAGTCAGATCCAACTCATAGCGAACCTACGTACAACATGACAAAATACTCCCTGACACTGTGCCATGCACACAATCATTTTGTGTTTGAGCCATAAATTACAGCCACTGTATTTCTTCTCATTTTGAATCATGCCACGTCAGCAAAAGGAGTCCTGGGGGTTTTACTCCATTCTTGTCATGAAGGTCAACTCTACTTTGAGGAGGCAACTCTTCTCCAGTTGTTTCTTGAGTGTTTTCCAGCCTGGGGGCTCATTTTGTACTTTATTTGACAGTGCTTCTCTGCTATTCATAGGGTTTTCAATAGTTAATTGTTTGGGGCGTGGGCTGCTGGGTCTTTCTCCCTAGTCTATCTTAGTCTGGAAGCTCAGTTGAAACCTGTCCAGCATGAGTAGCCCTGCTGGTATCTGAAATACTGCAGGCATAGTTTTCAGCATCACTGAAACATGCAAACCTCCACAGCACGACAAGCTGACAGCCACATGTTGTTGGTTGTTAGGTGCCATCGAGTCGGTATCCGAATCATAGCGACCCTCATAGGGTTTTCAATGGCTGACTGTTTTGGGATTGCCTTGGGAGTGGATTGCCAGGCCCTTCTCCCATTTTTGCGGTGCTGGGAATTGAACTCACGACCTCAGAGACTGCAGCGCAGTGCTCTACCCACTGAGCCAAATCCCAGCCCGACAGCCACATGGGGGAAGTTAAACATTGCTTTCCTTAAAGTCTCTCAGCCATTTCTGCCGGTGGAGATGGCACAAGCGTGTAGTTTTTTCCTAGATGCCGTCTTCCTGCTGTGGTGCTGGCCCTTACTTCCCCTGACTCCTTTTCCCACTTCTATTTCTCTGCATCTTCTCATGCATAGAAATTACACTTTCTCTTTTGTTAGCCTTCTTCTCTTAGACTTTGTCTAGGGACCTTTCTTTTTCACTCAAATGGCAAATTAATTGGCATGGCTTCCAAAATAAACTGGCACCCAATGGGTGACTTAAGATAATGAGAATTTATTCTCTCTCAGTTGTGGAGGCTAGAAATCTGAAAACCCAGGTGTCATCAGGGCACACTCCTTGTGCAGGCTCTAGGGAAGAAGCCTTTCTCACCTTTTCCTAGCTGCTGGGGATCGCTGGCAATTCTTGCCATTCCTTGACTTACAGCTTCATTTCTCTGGTCTCTGCCTCCATCATCCATGGCCTTTGTCCACATGTACGTCTATGTGTCTCCAAATCTCTCTCTTTATAAGGAAGGCAGTCTCATTGGATTTGGGGCCCATCCTAACCCCTTATGACCTTAACTTGATTGCATCTGCAATGATCCTATTTCCAAATACACTCATATTCTGAGGGTCCAAGTGGGTATGAATTTTGAGGAGATCCTATTCAAGTCAGTACTAGTGGCTTACACAATGTTTTGCTGATAAAAAGACCAGTTCTCTCCCTAAGAATATTTCTCTTCTAGCTCTTCAAATAATATATTTTCTCCCTCACCACAGGGAGTCTTTAATCTTAGGCCTGTCGGTTTTGTTTCTCCAATGACTCTGAGCTGGGATTTAGCTCAGTTGTTAGAGCGCTGCTCTGCAGTCTCTGAGGTCGTGAGTTCGATTCCCAGCACCGAAAGATGGGAGAAGGACGTGGCAACCCACTCCCAAGGCAATCCCGAAACAGTCAGCCATTGAAAACCCTATGAGGGTCACTATGAGTTGGACTTGACTCGACGGCACCTAAGAACAATGACTCTGAAGTGACATGAGGCCAAGGAGTGACAGGTGATAACTGTTTATATCCCCACAGTACCTGGTTCAGTGCTAGGCACGTAGTTATCACTTAGGTGATAACAGAAAAGAAAGTCTTGGTATCGGGTTGGTTCCATGCCCTGTTTCATTTGGTGCTGTGGTGGGAAAGTGATCTGATGCCCTTGTCTCTAAGAACTGATGATTGTTGCCCTCTTAGAGCTTTGGGATTTTAATGATCCATGGACAACTTTCTGTGGGTTCCCAGTGGTCACTGAATGAAATTCAAACCCACTCAGCGTGTGAAGCCCTTGACAGTCAGTGTGGGGCCTTCTCTCCTCTCATCTCTCATTTGACCTTGGCTGTCTCTCTCTGTTCTCCAGACCAACTGAACCCTCCTCAGTGCTTTTGCTTCACCGAACTCCCTGCCTGAATTGGTTTTCCTCTAACCCCCATTTGAGACCCAATCTCAAAGCTTCCTCTGTGAAGCCATTTTGAATTCCCATAAATGGAATTGTCTTGTCTGCCTCGAAGCTCCCCACCACTGAGTCCAGCTCCATTTTAACACTTGCCACATTGTGAGGGAATTGAGTGTATGTGTGTGTCCACCCATCTTAGACTATAACATCCTGTGATGTCTGATAAGCACAATGCCTGGCATGCAGTGTACTCAGTGACATTTTTCCAGTGAGGCCATGATGGGTCAGTTGATGGTAAATATAGGAACCTTTTAGGACTTCTCAATCCAGAGCTGGGGAATTACTACATGATTTCTTAGCAGGGTTATTGGGAATGATAAGAGGGACTGAGGGTCATACAAGTAATCCAAATTCTGTGTTATATAAGAATCAATCCACAGTGACTATTATGGTTTGAATCTAAAATGTCCCCCAAAGGTCATGTGCTCGGTCCCAGGTGGTGGCACTGTTGGTGGATGTTGTGGAACTTTGGGAGGTGGGACCTAACTTGTAGAAGTAGGTCACTAGATACGGGTCTTTTGAGGTTTAATCTGGGCCCTCACTTCCGTTTCTCTCTCTGTTTCCTGATGCCTTGGTGTGAGGTCCTCCACCACAGGCCCTGCTATCAGCTATTGCCAACGTGCCTCCCTGCCACAATGGACTGAAATCCTCTGAATCATGAGCCAAAATAAACCTATCCATCCTCTTTAAGTTGGTCTGCCAAGTACTTTGACACAGTGACACAAGCCAACTCATAAAGTGACTTAAGATTTTATGGCTTCTAGAGCTTAGATCGCTATATGTCTGCCAGCTTGTCATGCTGTGGGGGCTTGGATGTTGCTGTGATGCCGAAAGCTATACCACCAGTATCCCAAATACCAGAAGGACTATCCACAGTAGACAGGTTTCAGCTGAGCTTCCAGACTAAGACACACGAGGAAGGACCTGGCAGCCCATTCCCAAAACAATTAGCCATGGAAAACCCTACGAATAGCTGAAAGCACTGTCAAATATGGTGCTGGAAAATGAAGCCCCCAGGCTGGAAGACTTTCAAGAGATGACTGGGGAAGAGCTGCCTCCTCAAAGTAGAGTCGACCTTAATGACAGGAATGGGGTAAATCCCCTGGGACCTCCTTTTGCTGATGTGACATGACTCAAAATGAGAAGAAACATAGTGGTTGGAACAATGGCTCAAACATAAAAAGATCATGTGCATACCACAATGTTGGGTATGTTTCATTCTGTTTTCCACAGGGTCACTATGAGTCAGATTGAGCCAATAGTACCTGAAAACAACAACAACAATAACAGAATACAGATAATGTAGAACAATGCCTAGAAAGGAGAGGCGACTCCTTCCACACATTCCCCAGCAATGTTTAGTGTGACTAGCTCCAGTTGGATCGAGTCCTGGGGGCGTATTGTAATGAAGTCAAATAGGGAGGAAGTTGTGAAAAAGAGAGAGCCCAGGGGCTGACCTCTCTCACCACCCCACATGGGTTGCAGGCCTCTTTCTGTCTGGGACTTGGTTCTAGGTGAGGCAGACCCTCCAGTGCCTTGTCTGTATCATGCACACCTTTTATCATGTTTTCAGTGATCCCAGCTGCCAGAGTCTGCATCCCTGTGCCTAGGGAACTGTTTTTCTGGATTCCTGAAAGGCAGCTCTCCCACAAGCACGGAGTGACGGTGTTAGGGAATCCGATGCTATGGAGCAATCCTCAACCAAGACTCTCAGGAGTCACAGTGTCAATGACCTCTTAGTTGGGGTAATCCTGAGGTGTCCACACTACAGCTTCCCCTGGTAAGGCTCAGTCATCCACTTCTGCCGCTGGCTCAGTAACTAACCATTTATTGGCTGTTTCCCCCTCCATGCCACCTCTCCTGTCCTCTTCTGGAGTTGCCTGGGACTAGCTCCAAAAAAAAACCACTTGCACTCCATCATTGTCTCAGAGCCCAATTCTGAGTGAACTCAAACCACGAACCATAGCAACTCTGCTCTTTCACTTTTGCGTAGTGTTCTTATTCCATTTGAATTATCCTTTCCTCTAATTGGTATAACCTTTTTAAAAATACTGAAACTCTGCTTTTTTTATGTCTTTTGGTTATTCATTTTAATACTTTTTCCTCATAATGTGCACAATCTGTAATTCCTCATGGCCCTTACTTGGCTAGAGCTGTGTCTCCATAAACATACTTCCATTTGCTATTCTTCCTGCCAACTGCCTCACTCTTGCTAATTCCTCAGTTCAAATCTACCACGGAGGAATTTGACTGTGCGGCCATCTTTTTTAGCTAGGGCCAAACCACGGATTGGCTGTGCTTGCGTCAGCTGATACCCCCTGGTCCAATCAGCTGTGCTGGGGAAGCCATGGACAGGAGATGCCAGAAGTTTAATGATTGACCCCACAGAGAGGGAAGGGGTAGCTCTACCCACTCCCCACTCTTTTGCATGGAGAATTGATGTGATATGGACTTTACTTTAAATATAACCTCAGTTTCTGCTTTCCAATCAGGTAGTCCCCAGGTCTCCAATGCGGAACTTGTGAAACTGCGATGGGTGTGTATAAATTAGGCCAGGGCTGCCTGAGAGCTGGCAGTTCAGTAGGGCCTTGGGCAGTATCTTCCTCTGGAAAACGCTATGTAGATGAGGCCAATGTATTTGACATGTTAGTACCCCAAGCTTTCTGTGGAAACAAGAATTTGTATATGATTACAGAAACTTGGAAAACACAAAAAAACACAAAAGGAAGAAGATAAAAACCACAGGAAACCCCAGTGATTCGAGATAATCACTCCTTGAATTTTAGGGCCTTTCTGCGCGCGCTCTCGTGTGTGGGGTGTGTGTGTGTGTGTGTGTGTGTGTGTGTGTGTGTGTCTACTTTTAGAGGGAAATATTTCTTCCCCATAATAAAAGGATCATCCTACATATGCTGCTTTTTATAACTGCTTTTTTCACCTTATCACGGAACATTTTTCCGGGTCATTAAATATGCTTCTACAGCCTCATTTCGGTGTCAGCTTGGCCTTGAGATGTGGGGCTTCCTGCCACGCGGAGCTGCCTCTGCCACCCTCCCCTCCCCAGTATGCTCAGCTGTGAAAGGCACCGATTTCCACAGGTCAATCTAATGAGCTCATCTCACCGCCTCTACAAAATTTCAGCAACCCCCAAGCTGACAGCTGCCACGTGGGGCTTGGGCTATCTACATTGGCAACCAGAGCTCCCCCACAGCCCCAGCCTCTCCAGGGAAATCACCAGTCAGCCCTGTCCAGCTTCCTTATTCCTCTCAAGCTATCCACAGCTCAGGACGCATAAACCCAAATCATCAAAACCAGCGCTGGAAGCTCCCTGAGGGAGCTGCCCAGACCCTCAGAGTCCGGAATAAGGAAGTAGGGCTGGAGGGGAAGCGGCTGACCAATCTCAGGACAGAGCTGGTGGCAAGGGCAAGACTCATCCCGGCTCCCTGTGGCTCAGCCCTGTGTCTTGCCGCCACTGCATGCAGGACTTGGGGATCCCCCTTTGGCGAGGTCCTTACGTGCTCCTGAGCTTCAGGATGAGCTGCTCACTTAAAGGCCCTCCCCCAAGGCTCACCCCTGGGGAATGCAGCGCCCCTGCCCACCCGCCCACAGCCTTCTGGATGAAGGCCCAGTTTCACATCTCTGGGTGTGGGGTGCTTAGGACAGCTGCCTCTCTGGCTCGGCAGTGGACTTCCTGTTGCCCAGGCCCTCAAGTGTGCTGGGCTTGCAGGCTGCCTCTAGCCACAAAGATCCTCCTTCAGCCTCCAGTCCCTCTGGGTCCATGGAGTGGACCCTGGCGGCTGGAGCAGACCCTGGAGTCTGGGCCCTACTGCTGATTCAGTGGCTGTCAGGGCAGATGCCCAGACCCTGTCAGAAGTCTGTGTGGTTACTGAGGCAACCCACTCATGATTAAAGGACCCAGCCCGGAATGTGCTTTGGGGAGCAGTTCTTCCAGCTGAAAGCCAGTTCGCTCAGTGTCCTGCGGGAGGGAGAGTACCCCAACACCCAGCTGCAGGTCTTAGGATGCTTGGGCACTGTGCCCGATTGCCAGAGCCTGGGGACCCTGCAACGAAGCAGTATGAGTGGATTCTGATGCTCCATTTCTCCTCTTTACTGAGCTGATCTTGGCTGAACTCTGGTCTCAGGGACGCCCCTCCCCGCCAGGACCCACGCTTAGCAGAGCTTGGGCTGACTGTTTTCTCATTCTAGGAGCAGCGAGATGATTCCTTCCCACCCACAGCAGTTTAGAAAGGCAGTCTGCTTCTCTGTCCTCCTGTCTAGCTGAAGTCTATCTTCCACTTAGTGGACAGACAGTCTTCTCTAAATGCAGATCCTTTAGTGCTTTTTCTGCTTCCTGAAGCACACACTAGGGCTGGGATTAACTCAGTTGGTAGAGCTCCGCTCTGCAGTGTCTGAGGTCCCAAGTTCAATTCCTAGCACCACAAAAATGGGAGAAGGACATGGAAACCCACTCCCAAGGTAATCCCGAAGCAATCTGCCATTGAAAACCCTATGAGGGTCGCTATGAGTTGGACATGACTCGATGTCAACAGTACCTAACAACAACGACAAAGCGCACGCTGTTTGGCGTCATCATGAATCCACTTTCTTTCTGCCACAGATTATTTTTCACAGTATGCAGGACCAGAACATTCCTCGAAGCCACTGTTTGTTGAGAACAAAGCCGGTTTTCTTACGTTCTTAGAGACAAGAGAAGGGAAACAAGGACTTAGCCTGGGGAAATGTCAGGGAAGGGACTGGTGAGCAAAGTCTAGCTTGATGTATGGTCATCGATTATTTTTATTTCCTTGATGCTGAGGAGCAATGCTCGATGCTCCTGATCTTTCACTCAAGCATTCTCAATCAGGAGCCTTTGCCAACCACTACCTACACTCTATTTTTGTTGTTATTGTTGTTAGGTGTCATTGAGTCGAGTCCAACTCATAGCATCCCTCACAGGGTTTTCAATGGCTGACTGTTTCAGCATTGCCTTAGGAGTGGGTTGCCAGGTCCTTCTCCAATTTTGCGGTGCTGGGAATCGAACCTGGGACCTCAGAGACTGCAGAGCAGCACTCTACCAACTGAACTAAATCCCAACCCACACTCCACTTTTAGACCCAGGAAACTGGAATTCTTACTCGACAAATTTTACCGATTTCCATTCCACCCAAGTCAGCGTATATTCTCATCACTGCAAGTCAACAAAAAGATAATGCAGAAGATAAGGGACTTTCCTATCACCAAGGGGAGAGGAGATAGACAACCGTCCCTCCTGGCAGCCGGGGCTCTGGATCTGAGCTTGGCTGCCAAGCAGAAGCAGGAAGAGAAGGAGGAGTGGGGGAGACCATGGGACAGAAGCAGGAGGCATGGGTGGGGAGGGAGAAAAGAGGGTAACCTGGACACTTGAGCCTCAAGCTCACCTACCTACTGCATGCAGTGAAAGGCTGAACAGGAAAGAGGACCATACTCTAGGGAGAGCGGCATGAAGATAAGACGCCAGCAGTGCCGAGGCTCCAGGGGAGACCAGCTACGTAGTCGACAGAGCCCAGGGCAAAGTGAAATTGCATGGCCCCTTGTTCTGAAATATGGAGACTGCAGAGCATTAACCAAGAGAGACCCCTGAGCAAGAGCCGGGCATTGGTTACACGCCCAGGAAGCCCACAGGTTGGGGCTTTGATGGATCACTGGCATAACTGGGATACAGTTTACTGAAGCTAACAACAAAGTTGGGGAGGCACCTGCTGAGATTAAACCAAGGGAATGAACATTCTATTAGAGCAGGCACTTAGCAATTGCTTTTGCTAAAAAGCACTGACTCTTCACTGGGGCCCATCAGGGAACCAAAGCAGGATAAAAGCCTGGCATCTCTGCCTTCATTTTGTATCTGTCTTCTTATGCACCTTGCTGTCTGTTTTTACAATGTTCTATTCTAGACCCTCAAAGGGTGTCTAAGCCTTCAGTTACCTGGATTCCAGGGGCAACAGGACTGACTGATAAATATCTTCACTAAATTTCCCTCCAAGTGCCTCCCAAATGAGGGCAATTACCTATGATGGTAAGGCTGCAGCCTAGACCAAGAGTAATCATATTATGGGGACCAGATTGCTCCCCTCAAGAAACAAGGACTTCTTCAGCCCACCTTGCAGAACCAGAATTGACATCGTGATCCACCAGACCACACTTCGACCAGGGCTGCTTAGTTACACATACCTCTCGCCCCTCTCCTAATTCCTGCCTTATTTAAACCAAAGCTCACTGCAGTACCGCAAAGTCACACCGTACCTGTTCCTCTTCTCCATCTGCCACACGGATTAAATCTCTGCTTTTCACCACTACTCTTCTCTTTAGTTGGTATATTGGGATGGGTGGCCATGCCTAGTCTATTGGGACTCCTAGAGCCGGGGCTTTTCCCCTAAAGCTCCAGTAATAATACCAATACCAGTTAATTACTGAGCACCTGCTGTATATCAAGCTCTCTTCTAGGGACCGTAGGCATATCATCCAATTCAAACTTTATGACAATTGTACAAGGTAGATACCATCATCATCATCTCCAAGCTGAGGAAACAGACACTAAAAGGCTGACGCTCGTGGCCATTTGTTAACTGAAAGGATGACTGATTGGCTCAAGTACCTAAAGCTTCTCAGCAGCAGAGATGAGATTGGAATTCAGGCTCTGGGGCCCATGCCCGGGACCATAGGATGATGCTGCCTTTTCCTAAGCCTAGAGGACCTCTCAGCAAAGGGAAGCTGCTTTACAAGGAGCCTGGGGCAAAAGATGTTTCCAACAGAGCTATTCAGAGAGGCGTGGGCTGGGGACACTGGCAAATAGGGGCCCCCAATGTCGGGGAAGCCAGCATTGCTAGGAGCCAGCATAAATAACAAGCCTAACAATGAGAGCTACTCCTTCCTCTGGATTTGGAATGGGCCAGGCCCCACGCTAAGCATTTTCTAATCACTCTTAGAGCCCAGGATGTCAGTACCTTGTCCCCTTTTATGGACGGGGGAGAAGCCCAAAGTTACAAAGCTTGGAGCTGGCATTCTCCAGAGTCAATAAGCCAGGACACAAACTTGGATGTTACCCGTGACAGCCACTCCTTTCAACAAGCACAGGCCACGATCGCTATAAATACCCATGGGGAAACGAAACTGCCTCTGCCCAGGCAGCTTCATTTGCGCCTGTGCTGATATTTTTACTGCGAGCTTGGGGACTTCTGGGGCTCACGGAATCTGTTCCCTGTCAGTCCTCGGGCATGTTGGACTAGACCCTGGCCAGAGTGTTCTTACTCTTGGTCCCTTGTTACAATCCAGGTTTTGCTTAAGTGAGAGATCTCCAATTTCATCTTTGTTTAACCAGATAGCTTTCTAAGTGCTGGTATTGTGTCGGGAAAAGCTGGTGAAATCTCACTTTCTCTAAAGCAGGAAGTCGGTAGTACCCTGTGCCGCAGGATAAAGCCCAATATGCCCCTTAGAAGTTGTACGGTTGATGCCACAGGGTGAAGGGGCTTTCATTTGGGGTTCAATTGCGGGCTCCTCCGGTTTCCTATTTCCATCTGCAAACTAGCTCCAGTCTGTTCTTTGGCCTTGAGACCACATCACCAGCAGAAACCTGAGGATTGGAGGATCCTACAGAGCATGTACCGGGATCCCAGTCTGCCCAGCTAGACATCCAGCTAGGGGAACTCTAATTCGTGTTACCTGTATTTGTGTCGTAGGGCCACCACCACAGCTGAGTTCCACAAGTGGGGCAGCTTGCTCTCAGTCACCATGTGTTTTTACCAACTGAGGCATGGGTGATGAGGGAGATTGGGCTGAGTCTCCCAAAAAGATATGTTGAAGTGCTAACTAGAGGTTCCTGCAAAGCCCACCTTATTTGGAAATACGGTCTTTGCAAGTTAAGATGAGGTAATATTCAGGTGGTGGTTGTTATTAGGTGCCATCAAGTGGGGTCCGACTCAGAGTGACCCTCATAGGGTTTTCAATGGCTGCCTGTTTTGGGGATTGCTTCAGGAGTGGATTGCTACATCCTTCTCCCATTTTGGGAATGCTGGGCATTGAACCTGGGTCCTCAGAGATTATGGAGCAGGACTCTACCAGCTGAGCTATACCCCAGCCCAATATTCAGATAGGAAAGATGTTAATCGAATACGATTGCTATCCTTGATGAGAGGGCTGGGATTTAGCTCAGTTGGTAGACCGCCGCTCTGAAGTCTCTGAGGTCGTGAGTTCGATTCCCAGAACCACAAAAATGGGAGGCGGGCAGGGCAATCCACTCCTGAGGCAATCCCGAAACAGCCATTGAAAACCCTATGAGGGTCGCTATGAGTCGGACACGACTTGATGGCAGCTAACAACAACTTGATGAGAAGAAGGGAAAAGACCCAGAGAGACAGGAAGACCACATGATGACCTAGGCAGAGGTCAGAGTGATACAGCCATGGGCTGAGGTCGGCAAGGACTCTTGGCAACACCAGAAGCAGAGCAAAAGGCATGGAGCAGGTCTTCACCTGGAGCCTCAGAGGAGCCCAGCCCTCCAGACACCTTGGTTTCACACTCCCAGCCCCCAGGAACGAACACATTTCTATTGTCTTAGGCTACCCGGCCGGTGCACATTGCAGGCTCCCTATAATGTTTGTTGACGGAATACATAGATGGCATAAGGTAACGTGGTATTTCCTCCTCCGTGAAGTGCCTGAAAGAGTCGATCCACTAGAACGTAAGCTCCATGACAGCAGGGAGCTGCGGCCATTTGGTGCATTGCTGTATTCCAGTCCCTGGCACAAAATGGGTATCAAATATCTACTCAGTGCATGGAGGAGGGAAGGGCTGCTGGAGAGAGAACCACGCTGCCCCCTTCGCTGGGACCTGAGAAGTCAAGGAAGGTTCTGGCTGGACCAGAGTTGGAGGACACGGCAAGACTGGAGGGAAGAAAAGAACCCGGGTAGCCCAGAAGGGTTGTGTGGGCAGGCGCGCCTAGGGGGTGGTGGCAGGAGGCAGCCAGCGAGCCAGGCTCATTTGGAAAGCCAGGGGCTTGCCTGCTTGAACGAGGCCAGCATCAAGGGGAGAGAAGCAGGCAGGTGGTATCTGATTATGAATTACTCAGATGCTGGTGAAAGGAACATATTTCCTTCCAGGCCATATGCGTCAGAGGCTGCCCTAATAAGTGATTTTAAAGTGTGGAGCGATGCGAGCTATTGAATTGAACTTGTTCTCCCCTGCACCCTCCAGCATCTCCCAAGATCTCAGGTTCCACAAAGGCTAGGGCGAGTCTTGAAATAACTTCTTCTCAGGCAATTAAGCCGCATGTAATTTTATAAGCCTGAATATTTCAGGGGATCCCGTTACCTCCATCTTCGGGCCCGGAGGCCAACGTTGTCTCATAAAATCTAACTGGCTTGTAAGAGAAGCTGCCATCTGGGTGATAAAACAGACACGTTGCCTGCCCGCTCCTGCCTCTTTCTGGTCATTGGTTGCTAAACAGCTTCGGCCTGTCCCTTTGGGGGTGCTGGGATTTCAGCGATGGGGGGAAGTCTGGGCCCCTGAGCATCACTTGCTCCCGCTGCAAAGCCAGTGATCCCTTTACCACAGGTCAACACCTTTCATTTTGTTTCCGAGGCCTGTATTTCAGACTGCCCCAGGAGAAGCAAAGCTCTGGTCTAAATTAACATGAAAGTGCAAATGAGTGAGCACAGACCTTTTGTTCCTGGAGGGCAGGTTTTAAAAAGCAATGAGAGGTGAGGTGGAGGGTGGAGGTGAAGGGAGAATAGATTTTACCCCGTCCTGGCTCTTCCCCTTACTACCAGTGGGACTCTCAGCAAGTTAATTAAGCTCCCATCTATAAAACCCTGCAAGCGTGCTGCTGTGGCCAGACCTGGCTGACTACAGCTCCCTCGATGCCCGGCCCATCCTCATTCTGGTGCGCGGTCTCAAGAGGCTGGAAGGCTGTTCTCACTGTCTGGGGTCTGTGGGGGGAAAGTGGAATAGGAGGGACAGTGACTTGACAGGTAAATAGTTGACTTTACCACGCGTCTTAGTCTGTTGTGTATTGCAGTAACAAAATACCTGAGACTGGGTAACTTATAAAGTAGAGGTTTATTTGCCTCACAGTTCTGGTGGCTGCAAAGTCCAAAAAGCACAGCATTAGTGTCCTAGCAAAGGCCCTCTGGCTCCCTCACAACCTGAGAGAGAAGCGGAAAGGGATCTGGTCCCATGTGGAACGGAGAGGGTCACATGTCCCTTCTCCCTTTTTGCGCCTGACTCCTCATCGGTCAGCTTCCCTGGGCATCTTCCCAGGTTCATACAGTGCTACTTTTTGGATGCAGTGTGGCCCCCACCAAGGGTCCATGTGTGGGAAGCTTGGTCCCCACTGTGTTTGTGTTGACACGTGGAACCTTTAAGAGGCGGTGCCTAGTAGAAGGTAATTAGATGAGGGGGGCTGGACCCTCACGGATGGATTCACGCTGTCTTGAGGGAGTGGCTGGGCTCTCAGGGAACTGGTCTAGGTTCTGTAAGAACGTTAGGTGCCATCGAGTCGGTATCCTACTCACACTGACCCTACATACAATGAGCGAAACACTTTGCCTGCTATTCATAAGGGTTTTCAATGGTGGATTGATTTTTGGGAGCGGGTTGCTGGGTCCATCTCCTGAACCTACAGCACCTGGTGGTCTCCCATCCCAGTAATAACCAGGCCCGACCCTGCTTAGCTTCCGAGATCTAACGGGATCGGATGCCACAGTGCTATGGCTGCAGGCTTCTGTAAGAATGGGGTGTTACAAAGTGAGGTTAGCCATCTCAGCTTGTTCTCTTGCACTGTGTCCCTTCTACATGGGACCAGATCCCTTTCCGCTTCTCCCTCATGTTGTGAGGGAGCCAGGGGGCCTTTGCCAGGACACTAATGCTATGCTTTTTGGACTTTGCAGCCACCAGAACTGTGAGGCAAATAAACCTCTACTTTATAAGTTACCCAGTCTCAGGTATTTTGTTACTGCAATACACAACAGACTAAGACGCGTGGTAAAGTCAACTATTTACCTGTCAAGTCACTCTCCCTCCTACTCCCCTTTCCCCCTATATTATTATACCTGTAATACACAACAGACTAAGAGGCGTGGTAAAGTCAACTATTTACCTGTCAAGTCACTGTCCCTCCCACTCCCCTTTCCCCCTACAGACCCCAGACAGTGAGAACCTGGACAGTAGGTTGTGCTCCTGCAGGTCACCATGAAGAAATCTGCAGATATCTCTTCATTTATTGAGTTACTTCCATTAAGAAAAAGTTTCCAAAGCTGGTTTTGTGGGTTTTTTTTTTTTTTTTGACTATGTAGTTCAGGCTGGCCTTGAACTTGTGATCTCCCTGCCTCTACTCCCTGAGTGCTGAGATTATAGGTGTGCAGCCTATTCCCAGCTCTCAAAACTTGGAAACAAAGCAAGAAAATGGCTAGAGGTTTTGCTTTTAATTTTACTTTAAACTGAAAAATAATAATTATGAGGCTTTTAATGTGATGTTTTAATGTATGTTTACTGCACGCTCTTTCAATGTCATACCAAAGCACCTAGGCATACCAAGAATTATTTCATTCTCTAAGAGAACTTACCTATGTTTGGCTTTGCTACTCAGTATTGAGTAGAACCCAGACATGGAATTTCACATGTTAATGTGCAGATTTTCATCCTGTAGAAACAAACGATTTCTTCCTGGAAGAAAAGATAACCTACAGTTTTACTGCCTTGTAGAACATTAACCAGTTTTGTACCTAACCTATCAATCCTATTCTAACATTTTTTTCTTTCTTTTCTCTCCTCTTTCTCGCTCCCTTTTTTTTTCACACATAAATACTTTAAATGTTACTTGAATAAACTTTGCCGTGTTACTGGTTTCCTCATTATTTAACAAGTTATATAATAAGATACTGATAGGCCTTTGTTCTATATTTCAGCAGTCCCCAACCTTTTTGGCACCGGTATCAGTCTTGTGGAAGACAATTTTTCCATGGACTGAGGGAGGAAGGGGTGCTGGTTTCTGGATGATTCAAGTACATTACATTTATTGTATAAATACAGATGAAGCTTCACTGGCTTATCTGCTGCTCACCCTAGCACCAATCTGTGGCCCAGGAGTTGGGGCCTCATGCTATATTTTATAAGAGCCATACTTTTAGCTTTTGGAAAATCATATTTTGATAACTTGTAGGAATTTTGAAAGGCCTCGATTCTAGCAGCCCCCAATTGTTGCACTTTTTTAAGAGTTAAGCATTGTGTGAAACATTTTATATCTATCATCTCATTTAATTCTCATCACTACCTTATAAAGAAAAATCTTTATCAATGAGGATTCTAAAGCTGAGAGAAACTAAGCAACATGGCAAGGTTAGGTGTGCTAGGGACTTTACTCTCTTTGATCCTCATGACAACCTCATGACACAGGAATCCTGATTCGCATTTTGCTTATTAGAAAACTGACATTCAGTTACGTGGTTAGTGACTAATTTAGGATGAGAAACTCTACACATACCTATTCCTCTATACTTTTTCTTCAATTACCAAGTAACTTAACTTATAAAAAGAAGTCTACAAAGCTGAGCACATTTCAGAAAATGTTAATTTCTTTTCTGTTTGAAAGTTGGGTGCTCAGGAGATGCGACTGAGATTGCTAGTGTCCCATGAAAATGTATCTATTTCCTCCTTGTTCTGTAAAAACAGACCTGACAATTTTTAGGTGGGCCCTGAGCAGCCCAAATAAAGATTACATCTCCTGGCTTTGCAGCTAGCTGTGCATGGACATGGCATTAAATTTTGGCCAATGGAAAGTTAGCAAAACTGTCACAGGGCTTATATAGAAAACTTCTTTAAAAGCCGGTTGATGAACACTTTTGCTCTTTGCTGGGAACATGAATGTAAGGTCTAGCGTGTGGCTGTAACTTTGTGCCAGGAGGACGACCTTGGACCAAGGGAAGGCAGAAGCATGAACTTGAAGGAGTCTTGGACTCTAGGGCCTTGGTCAAACACCCTACCACCCCTGGAATGTTGACTTCTGGGCTTTAATGTGAGGAAGAAATAAGTAGTTTTCTTGTTAAAGCCACTGCTCCTTAGGATCACTATTGCTTGCAACCAAAAGTATCGTAACTTAGTGATTCCCAACTTTTTTGGCACCAGTCATCAGTGTCATGGAAGACAGTTTTTCCACAGGATGGGGGTGGGTGTGGTGGTTTCAGGGTACGAGCCAATGGGGAACAGCTGTAAATACAGATGAAGGCCACCTGCTACTCACCCGCAGCGTGTGGCCCAGTTCCTGGGAGTCAATTTATTGAGCTCAATAAATGTTGCTTGATAATATGGTTATGGGGTGGAAATAATGCCAGATAACAAAGCTCATGTGCTAGCAACCCTGCTTTACAGATATACTCTATCTTTATCCTCACAACCACTCCTGGAGGGCTACTAATATTACCAATGCTCCCATGGTATAAATAAGGAAACCGAGGCATAGTGGGACACAAACTCAGGCTACTGCTCCATAGGCCCATTCTGGAGACCACATACTAGACAAGGAGCAAGAAGGAGCAGATCCTGACTCCTTAAGTGATTCCTAGCCTTCTTTTTCACAGAACACCGACTGATTCTCTGCTCAGGCCTTTGCCTGCTGTCTCCAGTGCAACCTTCTCAACCCTTCCCTGACTCTCTCCATAGCGAAGCCCCTGCCTTTGCACTCCAAGTGCCTTTGATAAGGCCGTCTTGATTCCGCAGTCCCTGTTTTCTTCCTGCAGATTAGACCTTAAGTTTCATCAGGCAGGAGACTATCTGCCTCACTCCAGGATACAGGTTACACCCAGCATGAGGAAGATGTGGCGCACAGTAGGCTGCAACAAGTACTGAGGCCGAGGCGTGGAGAGGGTTGCAGCGGGGCCACATGGGAAAGGCACTCAGGATAGGGGACAAAGAGGCCTTCAGCAGAGCTCGCAGGCAACCCACCGCCAAGCTGAGACCATAGCCCACAGACGTGGACCCTAGGCCCTAACATCAGGAACAGGAAGTGAGTCAGGGACGGGAAGTAAGTGGTGGACCGGAAGTGAGGTTTGCTGGGGCCTGGATGTGGGGAAAAGAAGACGTGTTGAGGATGGCGCGGAAAAATAGAAAAAAAGTTTATAAAGAAAAGAAAAAAATATATTGGAAGTGTCATTGTGTCTGAACAGAGCTAAGAGGAGTGGTTTCTTTCAGATGCAGCGCCCTCTACTGACCCCTCCGTGTGCAGAGCCCTTTCCTGGGATGGGGAGGGCTGGCAGGCGTCTGGCCATGGCTGCCTGGTCATTTTCAAAGCACCTGGCATGCATGGCCTCATTGAACCCTCGCAACCTCCTAATGGAGCGTGCACCCGTTTGTGGGTTGCCATGACAGAGGACCACAGCCTGGGTGTCTTAAACAATGGAAATTTATTCTCTCACAGACTAGAAGTCCACGATCAAAGTGTTGGCAGGGCTGTTTTTTTTCTTAGGTCTCTGTTCTTGGTGTGTAGATGTCATCTTAAGTCTCCCCACGGTCTCCTGAGTTTCTGTGTTTAATTTCTTGTAAGGACATCAGCCACATTGGATTAGGGGCCACCCTAATGACCTCATTTTAACATAATCACTCCTTTAAAGGTCCTGTCTCGAAGGACCCAGCTTAGCCACAGAAAAGCCATTTTATAGATCAGGCTAAGAAAATATTTCCACTGCCTCAGAGAGAGACCCCACCCCTCCCAACTTGGGAGGTCCCAAGCTATCTTAAACTGCTGCTTCCTGTTATCTGCTAACACCAACGTCTCAGAATGCTGAAACCTTCCCCCTTCCCGCTCTCGCCTTGCTATTTGATTTAACCAATCAGTTTAAAAGTCAACCAATGTGACCAATCAAAGTTATACCAGTCAGCTAACCCGCCATTTTGCTTCTGTAAGGGTATATAAAAAGCCCTCGCTTCTGCACTTCGGGGTCTCTCTCGCTCTCTCGTTCAATGGAGCTGAGTAGACCCCGACGCATCGGACAATAAAATCCTTTGGGCTTGCAGCGGCAAAAAAAAAAAAAAAAAAAAAAAGGTCCTGTCTTCAAATCTTGTATAGTCACATCTTGAAGAACTGGGGGTTGGGACTTCAGCATATGAATTTATTCATATCAGGGTGGGAGCTATTATTAACTGATTTTCAGTTGAAGAAACTGAGGCACAGAGAGATTGGTAACATCTCCAGTTCCATAGCTAATGGAGGGCAGGGCCAGGAGCTGAGCCAGCAGAACCTGACTCCACAGCCCGAGCGCGGACCCACTGCTTGCACCCGCCACCGCCCATAGAGGCAGGGCTCAGGCCATCCCCACTGGTCTGCAGCTGAGGACATCAAGACTCAGGCGACACCTTCTGCCAGCGGCCATGACAGATGACAGAGCAAGAGATATAACTCAGGTATTCTGGCTCCAGGCCCACTGACCTCCCTTAAATGGTTCCTCCTGGAGAAAAAGGGAATAGCAAGCGATCATGAGAAGGTGAAGAGTTTGGGAATAAAAAGCAATTTGACTTTCCCGTGGTGTTACAGGAAAGTTAATGAGAAAACGGTTCCCTTCCACCTCTGACACCTGCCTTTCAGAAATGGCGCCGAAGCAGCTCAGAGCAGCCCAGGCAAAGCAGGGAAAGAAGCAATGGAGTTCACTTCCCCCTGACATTTCCACTGCTCCATAAACTGGCCCTCTCTCTGTTTCTCCTGGCTCCTGTCCCTGCAACAACAACCCCCGCCATACTAATAATACTAGCACTTACCAGTAATTACTGTGTGAGGGCCCATTCAAACTACTTTTATGTACTACCTTATTTAATCGTCTCAACAACTCCAGGGTTGAAGGTAGCATTGTGACCCTCTGTATTTTATAAATGAAGAAGTGAAAGCACAGCACTTTGCCCAAGTTTACTTACGATGTAGTTGGGGCAGGCTGGATATAAACCCAGGCCAGCTCTAGTTCACTCTTCCTGGGTAGTTGACAGGGAGCTACTTCCTAGGTAGCTAACAGGGAGTTAATGGGCTAACTCTCCCCAAGCGCTCCTTCCTGTGTTTGCTCATTCCTCCAGGAAGAACTTAACACACCTACTCTTTTTACTCTGACTCACTCCCAGCACCAGGTTTTCCCCTGGAGACCTCTGGCCTGGGAGGGCAGGGAGATCCCTAAAGAGATGACGTGGACCTTCGGTAGACAGATTGTGTCCAAGATGCTCAGAGGCAAAGAAGAGGGAAATTCACAGCTTGGGAAAGTCAGGGAAGGTTTGATAGGGAAGTGACAGCTATACTGGCTCTTGAAGGGTGGGTAGGAGTTTGACAGGAGATAAAGGCATAGGGACATGGGCATTCTGTGGCTGGCATATGGTGTGTGGAGATTGGAATGGTCTGAGGGAGGGGAAGAGTCCAAGGTGAAACTGGCTGGGTGTTGTGCTAAGGAGGGGTTTCATCCCAAAGGCCATGGCATTTTAAGGTCCCTGTGGGGCTTGAAACAACATGGTCTTCAAAGTCTGCAGTGGGCTCCCATCATACTTAAACTAAACTTCAAAGTCCCCATGGCGGCCTGGAAACCGTATATGCTATGGCCTCCCAGCCCAGGCTGCTACCTGCCAGCCTCATCTCCTACCATCTGGTCCTCACTGTCTGCTCTCAAGCTATACTTGCCTTCCTGTTCTTCTCTGAAAAGGCCAAGTTATCACTTAGACCTTGGACTTGCTGCTCCCTCTGCCTGGAACTCTCTTCCCCTTTAGCATAGTTCTGTTTAATCAGCTAATTGCATTCAGCAGAGCTTTAGCACAATTCTCAATAAAGTCTTGTTAAATGAAGGAATGAGGTCTGTTTATGATATTCTAATTCATTGAAAGTAAGTATACAGGGAGCTTTTAGGAACCCAGTTGCGCTGAATAATTAACCAGCACACACTGGCCCCCTTCTATTTCCCTGCTCACCCTGTTATGTCTGAACTGTCCCCAGGTCACCAGCAGAGCCTCTAGTGTGGGTCTGGGCGGCAGTGAAAGTGAGGCTGCTCAGCAATTTGGCTCCTAGGCCTACGGCTGCATCTGACAACCACAAACACGCCTCCGCAGCCTGCAAGGAGCCGTGGAATTGTCTGAATTGAGAAACTGACGGAGAGTAAAAGGGCCCTGTCAAAATCCAACTAAACTAAAAAACAAGACAATTCCTTCCAGCTGCTTTGGTTTGGAAAAGGGGAGAAGGATGTCTTTCCCGCTTCTGGTCCTACCTCTACCTCCTTTGGCCCCTGCCATGTCCCTGTACCCACATCAGAGGGACAGAGGGCAGCTAGGAATCATAGGGGCTGATGAATGACTGTGACTTCAGGGCAAAACGAAATCACTGACCATGTTATTAGAGAAAGATGTTCCTGACAAATTTTGGATGGTCCAAATAGCAATAAAATCTTTGATGGGAAAGTCATAAAACATCCTATTTCTCTGGGAGCAGAGTGCCAAGATCAATTGTTTGGATATTTATGCATTCATTAATGTCCCTGCCAGGTAATTACCACTCGTCTCCGTTTCTTGTCTATTACAGAACAGAAGAAAACAACTACAAGTCCTGAATTTTGCCCCTAACTAGCACTCAAGTGTATTTCTGGTGTTATTATCCCTTGATGTTCAATGATAACACTAGCTGATTACAAAGTAATGGAGATTCTTTTCTAGCAGCTGCTGCTGAACGTTAATTTTTCAGGATTAGGTCTGGTTGTGAGATGTCTTTAACAAACGCAGGGTGGGACATCTAAGTCATTTATGCCCAGAATCCTGGTGAAGAAATTAGGGTTTAATGAACCCTGAAACAGCCAGCCTCTTTTCCCTTATAAGAACAAAAGAAAACGTGGTTTTAAATTTTAAGTGCAAACAACTGTTTCTGAAATTGTTATTTAGAGAGAGTGGCAGGGTGGACGCTGGGAAGCAGATGTCTACACCTCATGAGAGAGATTTGTTTCTCTTAGGAAAGACGCACGTAGCACTGAGAGATTCTGAGGATGAAATCCGGATCCTCCGTTTCCTTCTATTCCGTGCACGCGGCTGGTGCGTTTTAAATGGCTAGAATATCCAACTTGTAGGCAGCCCTGAGAGTTAGGTAATTGCCTGGCAGCCTCCGTGAGTTCTACTGGCAATGGGCTTAGGAGATTTACTTCTGGAAGAATGCAAGGCAAAGTGATTTCCAATATTTGCGAGTTGGCAAGCTGTGACGTTTCTGGAAAAGCAGATGGAGGTTGGAGAGCTCCGGGAGGAGGTCAGAAATCCCAGCTCTGAGGACGCACGTGGAGTCAGTTCTCCGCTGGGCCGGCAGATGGCGCTAGCAGCCTTCCTGAGCCCAGCTGCCTCCTTCCCCATGCTCAGGGCAAGGCCCGGCAAGTGCCTGGGAATAAGAGGGCAGGGTGTGGAGGGGAGCGTGATGTGTCCACTTCTTGAGGGCAGCATGCGGGCTTCTCAAAGGGTAAGAGCCCCTGCTGGGCGCTGCCTTGTGTGGTTTCCCAGGGGCAGGGCTTCTGTCACTGAGGTCCTTTGTCTCACCTCGGTCTCCACAAACCTCAAAGATAGGACTCCTCGGATATTGGCAGAAACTGCAGATGTCCTTTAATATTTGTTTTCTTGTCCTCCTTAGTAAGAGAGACCTCCTCAGGTGTGTGTGTGGGGGGGTCTCAACAGCCTGGGAGTCCTGGGGATGGAGTTTCCCAGCATGAGAGGGGCAAGGGATGAGAGAGGCTGTGGGAAACTCGCAGGAGTACCCGCCCACCTTCGAGTTTCACGCATCACATTCGGTGTGAATGCTGGGTGTGAAGTCAGACATTACTTCCCAAATTTAGGGTGTGTCTCCATGAACAAAGGGACAGAAAGAATTGTTTGCATGAAATCTCAAGTTCTGACTGTAGTTGTGGGATACTGTCACTCCTGATCAGTAGCACAACTTTCTGTTTGTTTACACTTTTTAAATCTCTATTCTCCACTGCTTTAATGTTGTTGTTTGTTGTTGTTAGGTGCCATCGAGTCGGTATCCAACTCCTAGCGACCCTCATAGGGTTTTCAATGGCTGACTGTTTTAGGATTGCCTTGGGAGTGGATTGCCAGGTCCTTCTCCCATTTTTTGTGGTGCTGGGAATTGAACTCGGGACCTCAGAGACTGCAGCACAGCGCTCTACCAACTGTGAACAGCAGAGAAGCACTGACAATAGTGTTTCCCCTGTTGTACAGAGGGTCGCTATGAGTCGGATACCAACTCGACAGCACCTAACAACAAGCTCTAATGTTACTCATAGGTATATTTGAAATCACATCATCTATAGAAAAAAATGTGAAAAATATATGTGCATGTGTGTGTTTGAGTAAGAATATACAACATCAATTAGAAAGTCACAGTGTGAGGGAGATGAACAGGGAGCTCAAGTCACACATGGCTTGGGGCAGAGCTTGGCCTCCACCCTAGGCATCTCGACTCTCAGGCCAGTCCTTCTCCCACCACCAGCGTGCCTGGCATGCACTTATATTTCATCCATAGAAATGATTTCTTAGTCAGGATCTAGTAAGAAAATCGGAAACCACTCTAGGTCTTTCAAATAGAAAATTTAATATAGGGAACTAGTTATACAAGCGAGAGCTAACTGAGAAGATAATGGGAGAAAGGTGACACCACCCAGAGAATGTCAACCACAAGAAACCATGCCTGTCTCTAGGGCTACAGGGAAAATAGGAAGAGTGTTACCAGGGTCTAGCAGCTAGGGCTTTAAGTCTGGAGCTTGAAAATGGGGCTCACCAGTAGGATGTGAAGCAATGGCAAGAGCCAATGCCATAGAAGAGGCACAGGGACTATAGGAAGTACCGTAGGAAACAGAGGGAGAAACACTCCAGTGCTCCCTTCCTATCATCCCCCCTCATCTCCCACACTCCACTGCCTGAACCAACCCAGCAGCCAGAGGCAAGAGAACCTGGGGACTGTAGTTTCCCAGAGTGTAAAGAAGAACAGGGGAAGGAGGAATGAGAGAAGACTGGCAGTGCACAGGCAGCATGGTGGTAGTCTAAAGCTCTTGCCGTTATGCGTGTATACCTGCGTGTGTGTGCCTGTGTTTATGTATCTGTGTGTGTACGCATTTAGTATAATATTGAAGCGAGGCATGTGGACTGCCTGGCTCAGATCTCCGCTCCTCCACCAGCTAGCTGTATAACACGGGCAGATTGCTGAATTTCTCTGTGCCTCTTTCTCTGTACTTTGGGATGATAGTGCTGTGTTCCTCACAGGCGTTTGTGAGGACTGAATGAGGTGAGCTATGTCAAGTACTGGGAATGGTGCCTGGTGCAAAGAAGCATCCAGTGTTATGTTTTCTTTTTCTTTTTCTTTTTTTTTTTTGCGCGGTACTGGGGGTTGAACCCAGGGCCTTGCGTCTGTATGCTTTGCAAGTGTTGGACCACTGAGCTGCACCCCCAATCCTTTTTTTTTTTTTTTTTTGCCTATTTTTTGAGACAGGGTCTTGCTAAGTTATGCAGACTGCCTCTGGTCTCAAACTTGTGATTCTCCTGCCTCTGCCTCCTGAGCCTCTGGGATTACAGACATGCGCCACGGCGCCCGGCAATGTTTTCTGAGATCTGTCCAGGCTAAGTGTACGTGCATCTAATTTTCTTTTCTGGCTGTTGCCCAGAGCCCCATAGTGTGTGACCACCACGTTTTGTTCATCCAAGGAAGCATGAGGCAAGTCACTGATCCTTTGTCTGCTTTCATTTGGGATGGCTAAGGGATAGATGCCTGCAGCTGTAGCTCTGTGGCATCCGATCCCATCAGATCTCAGAAGCTAAGCAGGTTAGTACCTGCATAGGAGACCATCTGGGAACACCAGAAGCTGTAGGCTTGGGAGAAGGACCTGGCAACCCCCTCCCAAAAATCAATCTGCCATTGAAAACCCTATGAACAGCAGAGAAGCACTGACAATAGTGTTGCCCCTGTTGTACAGAGGGTCGCTATGAGTCGGATACCGACTCGACGGCACCTAACAACAACAACAACAACAAGGGATAGATGTGTTGAATTCAAGCCACTGTGTATTTCAGAAACAGCTGATGGAGCACATAGCCAGGGTGCAAGAGCAGACTGAGACTCAACTTGATCTTAACTGTTTATAAGTGAATATAACTTGGCTTTGCACCTTTATTAGGACACAAATTCCCTGAGGGTAGAGACTGCGCCTCATAGTTGCCCACACTGTGTGGGGCGCGTGCCTCCCAATCCGATCTGGAGGTTCGGACGGGCAGTGCTGCTGCACACACAGATACTAAACACAAATCACTCGGGACCCTCACCCTCAGGCAAGGGGCGTGGACTCCTGCGGCCCTCGGGATGCCGGTGGAGATGGTAGAAAGGAAAAGCCTCAGGTGCTTTTGCCTTCCAGGGGCAAACACCGGTGTTGGTGGTCTCCGTGGTCACAAGGAGACAGCTGTTGCTTTGTTGGTAATCAGACGGAGAGCGGGTTCTTTCCTTGTTGATGGTCTCGGCAGGAGAGCGTTTTTTCCTCACCAAAGGTCCGGGGGAGAGCAGGAAAGCTGTTTCCTTATTGGTGGTCCAGGCAGGAACGGGCAAGAAGGTCTTGCTTAGCTGATGGTCTGGGCAGAAAGGATCGTCTGAGTGAAAAGGCATAAAAGGGCGAAAAGGGTCGAAAAGGCATGAAAGGCGATAAAGGGCGTAAAGGGGAAAAGGAAATTGATCTCTCTTCCTAGGTCCCCACAGCTGCCCTGTGGATTGTTATCAACCTAGCAAATCAAGGTTCCAAGGATCCTAAAACTTCCAGTGGCAGGATTAAGCACAGACCTGCACTCGCTGCGTCTGTCATACAGGCCCATGGCGTGGGAATTTGTCTTTCACTTGTGGCTGGGACTGTGGGTTGACTCCCTGGGCCTGAAATGTGGGTAAGGAGGTCAGAATCTGTTGCAGACAGCCAGATGGCCACAGCATGACCTGAGATGAGGTCAGAGGCAGGAGTGTGTATGAAGTGACTCAAGGTCTGGCGTCGCCCAGGGGGAAGCCAGGAGTCTTTGCCTAAGGGCACAGCTGGCCGCTGGGAGAGGCAGCCACAGAGAGCCAGGGTCTTGGTGGGAGAACACATCATTGGCAGCTTTTGTGATTCCACTGACTGATTACCCCAGGGTCCTGTGGTGTCCCTGTAAATGATGGCATTTTGTAATTGGAAGCTCAGCCAGTGCGGAGTGGGTTCATTTAGACAAGTGCTGCACGCTTCCAAGGATGGATGTGGACCATTTATCTACGCCTTGTTGTCTCAGCAGGTTCAGAGGCAATGCTAATGAGAACAGATCCTTTTTCCTAGAGCACCACGCTTGCATGTTGCACCTGGGTTAAGAACCTACAAGGACAGCCAATTACCTACAGGGAAAAAGCTGAATGACACATTTGGAATGGCATCGTGTCTCCAAAGCTGCCCTCAGCCTTCCTGCCCAGCTTGACCTCCCTCTCCCTCCCGCACGAGCTCTACTCCACCAGGCCGGTCTATGTATAACCCATCAAGACCCCTTCCCTCAACATGCCTCGAACTCTCCCAACTCAATGCCTTTGCCCGTAACATTGTCCATCTGCGAGTACTCTCCTCTATACCTAGGTAAGGACATCATCATACTAAGTCCAGGGAACTCTCTACAAAGTCTTATCTATTCTCCAGCTAAGGAAACAAACAAAATTAAGCCACATATATTTAAATACCTTCTATCAGGAACTTGGGGGCTGGGATTTAGCTCAATTGGTAGAGCACCATTCTGCAGTCTGAGGTCCCAAGTTCGATTCCCAGCGCTGCAAAAAAAATGGGAGAAGCGCACAGCAACCCACTCCCAAGGCAATCCCAAAACAATCAGCCATTGAAAACCCTAAAAGGGTCAGACATGACTCGATGGCACCTAACAAAAACATCAGGCACTTATTAATGAATTTAAAGGTTATTGATTACCTACTATATGTTAGGTACTGCTTTGTTGTTGTTCGGTGCCACCCAGTCGGGTCTAACTCAGTGACCCTATGCACAGCAGAGCAAAATGCTACCCCACACTGTGCCATGCACGTGATCTTTTTAATGTTTAAACCCATTGTTGTAGACACTGTCAATCAATCTAGTTGAAGGTCTTACTTTTTTTGGTCAGTCTGCCACTCTCCCAAACATGATGTCCTTCTCCAGGGATTGGTCCCTCCTGACAACATGTCCAAAATATGTAAGATGCAGTCTAGCCATCTTTGTTCCCAAGGAGCACTCTGTTGGCACTTCTAGGGCAGATCTATTGGTTCTTTTGGCAGCCCATGGTATATTCTATATTCTCTCCAGCATCGTAATTCAAGATCAGTTCTTCTCCTGTCTCCCTTATTCACTGTTCAGCTTTCACAAGCATATGATGTGACTGAAAA
This sequence comes from Pedetes capensis, assembly GCA_007922755.1. NCBI lineage: Eukaryota > Metazoa > Chordata > Mammalia > Rodentia > Pedetidae > Pedetes > Pedetes capensis. Next base: position 39,563 of record VMDO01008290.1, on the reverse strand, counting down.
TATCATGGCATGAGTCAGGCACACTTTCGTCTTGAATATGACATCTTTACTTTTCAACACTTTTAAAAGGTCTTTTGCAACAGCTTTTCCCAATGCAATGCATCATTTGTTTTCTTGACTGCTGCTTCTGTAGGTGTTGATTGTAGAACCAAGTAAAGCAAAACCTTGGACAACTTTAACCTTTTCTCCATTTATCATGGAGTTGCTTACTGACCCAGCTGTAAGGATTTTTGTTTTGTTGATATTGAGGTGTAATCCCAACTGAAGTCTGTTCTTTGATCTTCATCAGCAAGTGTTTCAAATCCTCTCCACTTTCAGCAAGCAAAGTAATGTCATCTGCATAATACAGAATGTTAATGAGTCTTCTCATTAATGAGTCCGCCATGATTTTCTTCATAAAGTCCAGCTTCTCAGATAATTTGCTCAGCACAGAGATGGAAGAAGTATGGCAAGAGGACACAGCCATGTTGTACATCATTCCTGACCTTAAACCAAGCAGTGTTTCCTTGTTCTGGTCACACGACTTCCTTCTGGTCCTTGTACAGATTCCTCCTGAGTACACTGAAGTGCTCTGGTATTCTCATTCTTCCCAATGTTATCTGTAATTTGTTATGATCCACACAGTCAAATGCTTTTGCATAGTCAATAAAACCTAGACATCTTTCTGGTATTCTGCTTTCGGCCAACATCCATCAAACATCACCAAATGATGTCCTGATTCCATGCCCCGTTCAGAATCCATCTTGACTTTCTTGCAGTTCTCTGTCAATATACTGCTGCACTCACTTTTGAATGATCTTTAGCAAAATTTTACTTGTGTGACATTAATGATATTCTTTAATTTCTGCATTCGATTGGATCCCCTTTCTTGGAACAGGCACAAATATGGATCTTTTCCAGTCAGTTGGCCAGGAAGCTCTTTTCCAAATCTCTTGGCAAAGACAAGTGAGTGCCTCTAGTGCTACATCTGTTAAAACACCTCAATTGATATCCCACCAGTTCCTGGAGCCTTGTGTCTCACAAGTGACTTACAGGCAGCTTCTAATTCACCCATCACTACCATTGGTTCCTGATCACGTGCAACTTCTTGAAATGGTTGATCATCCACTAATTCTTTTTGATATGACTCTGTTTTCCTTCCATCCTTTTTGCTGTTTCCTGCATTGTGGGGCACGCACCTTACCAGTCCAGCTCAGATGCATGCATGGGGAGGTGTTGCCACGCACACAGATAACTAAATACAAGTCACTTGAGACCCTTGAGTGAGGGGCGTGGACTTCTGCCGCCCTTGGGAATGCTATGAGAAGGCAGAAAGGAAAAAAGCCTTGGTTGCTTTTGCCTTTCAGGGACCAAAAATAGGTCTTTATTGTCCTTATTGCTCAGCATAAAGATGGGAGAAGTATGGCAAGAGGACACAGCCCTGTTGTACATCGTTGCTTACTTTAAACCAAGCAGTGTTTCCTTGTTGTTGTTGTTGGCAGGGCAGAGAGAAACCCAAACAAGTTTTAGCAGCCTAAGTGCTGCAGCTCTTTTTGCTGCCTCAGGGGCAGCTGCGGCTCTTCTGCCTCTGGTGTTGGGACTGGAGATTGTTCTCAGCTTCGGCCTCTTGGTGCTGGGTCCAAGAGGCTTTCCTCAGCTTACTTGTAGTCCGTCTTTCCTTGAGAGCACCGTCTAGTCTTCCTGGTCTCGGTGGTCATGAGGAGAGATTTCTGTATTGCTGGTCGAATCCAGAGAGAGTCCTTTCTTCATCTGCAGTCAGACAGAAAGAGTTCCCGGCAGGAAGCTAGCAGCCAGCAGCCAGCAGCCAGCAGCCAGCAGCACTCAGCGTCACCATCAGCAGCAGCAGCCTCACATGCAGAGCAAGTTTTGTTTATATAGCCCATGGGTAACTGCCTCAAGATGACAATCAGGTGGGGGGTGCAAGGGCTAGGTGCAACCAATTTAGGAGTGACATTCAAATAGGGAGTGAAACCAGATGTCACTCCTTGGGCAATCAAGGGGAGAACCTTGATTACCAATCCGGAGCAAGATGAGGGTTGGCTAATTCTCTACACTGCATTGTTTAGTATTTTCCCTGTAGAATCCTTCATTATTGCCACTTGAGGCTTGACTTGTTTCTTCAATTCTTTAAGCCTGAGAAAAACAGAGCATATTCTTCCCTTTTGATTTTCTATCTGTAGCTCTTTGCACATGTCATTATAATACTTGATTTGATCTTCTTGAGCTGCCCTTTGAAATCTTCTGTTTAGTCCTTTAACTTCATCATGTCTTACTTAAGCAGCTTGACATTTAAGGCCAAGTTTCAGAGTCTCTTTTGACACGTAATTTGATATTTTTTCCCTGTTTTTTTTTTAATAACCTTTTGTTTTCCTCATGAATGATGTCTTTGATGTCATGCCACAACTTGTTTGGTCTTTGATCATTAGTGTCTAACACATCAAATCTGTTCTTCAGATGATCTCTGAGCTCAAGTGGGATATACACAAGGCTATACCTTGTCTTTTTACCCTTGGTCTAATTTTCTTCAGTTCAGTTTGAATCTGTATATGAGCAACTTATGATCTGGTCCACTATCAGCACCTGGTCTTATTCTGATTTCTGATATTGAGCTTTTCCATTGTCTCTTTCCCAAATGTAATCAATTTCATTCCTATATGTTCTATCTGGTGAATCCCATGTGAGTAGTCACCATTTCTGTTGGCAAAAAAAAAAATGTATTTGCATTGAAAAAAAGAAATCATTGGTTGACAAAATTCTATAATGTGATCTCCAGCACCATTTCTGTCCCCAAGGCCATATTTTCCAACTACTGAGCCTTCTTCTTTGTTTCCATCTTTTGCCTTCCAGTCACCAATATTATCAGTGCATCTTCATTGCATGTTAGATCAATTTCAGACTGCAGAAGCTGGTAGAAATCTTCCCCTTCTTCATTTGTGGGCTTAGTGATGGGTGTGTAAATTTGAATCATAGTACCATTTTAAAATTCTTTTATAAACATGACCAAGGACCAAGGTTTACTGCCAGCTCCAGTAATGCTGGTACCACCCAGCTCTACCTCCCAGGTAACATCAGCACCCATCACATCTATCCCTGTTGTTACCAAAGCAGGCCCAGTAGTTGGAAAATATGGCCTTGGGGACAGAAACGGTGCTAGAGATTGCCTTATAGAATTTTGTCAACCAATGCTTTTTTTTTTTCATTGCAAATACATTTTTTTTTTAACCAACACAAATGGTAACTACTCACATGGGATTCACCAGATGGAACATATAGGAATGAAATTGGTTACATTTGTAGAAAGAGACAATGGAAAAGCTCAATATCAGAAATCAGAATAAGACCAGGTGCTGATAGTGGACCAGCTCATAAGGCTGCTTAGACCCACCCAGCAGACATCTCCTTCTCAGGAAGATAGGTTGGGACAGGAAACTTGAGCTTTCCTGCCTCCAAGGTGGAGGTAGATGAAGTACCAGCCAATAGTGTCCACACAGGTGGGAGATTCACAGTGACCAACAGTCTCCACCATCAGGGAGATGAGACTTACTGTCTTGACCCTTGGCACACTTTGCCTTCACATTTGTTTGACTGTAAGACAGACGGACTGGTGGGGAGCACCATGTGCACTGCCCCTTCCATGCAGGTCGGGTGGCCCTAGCCACTGGGGGGTGGGGAGGTGCTGACTACAATCTGCCTTTAGTTGGTTGGCCCCTTGGGGACTAACTCAGTTACAGTGGCTTTGTTCAAGTTCACCCCTTTCCAGAGAGTGCCCTATCCAATGACTGATCCTTACAGAGCTGATCATTTTGGCCCACCTGAGACAGATTTAGAGGGTCATTCTGACTAAGGAGCTTCCCATAGTGTTACCGCCTCAATTGTGTTCTCTTCCATCTTCCACCCCAGAATACACAGGTTGTAGTTTTAACTCCTAGCACATCAAGATATGATTGTATTCAGAGGTAAGGCCTTTAAAAAGATCCTTAAGATAAAATGAAGTCATTTGGAAAGCGCCCAATCCAGTCTGACTGGTGTCCTGTGACAAGAGGAAACTGAGACTCAGACACACAGAGAAGAAAGACCATGTGAAGACCCAGAGAGAAGATGGCATCTACCCCCCAAGGAGACGCCTCAGAAGAAACCAACCCTGCTGGCGCCTGGATCTCAACTTCCCAGGCTCTACTTTTATGAGAAAATAAAGCTTTGATGTTGAAGCCACCCAGTCTGTGGTCCTTGGTTATGGCAGCCCCAGCCAGCGGAACCATAGGACCCGCCCATGCTGGAGGTCTGCACGGGCTTCTCCCTCTGCCCACTCCTGCCTCTTTCCCCTAAAGGACCTTTCCTAGTGCAGTCCTGCTAAATACAACCCATTTCATTCCATCGCAGAGGTGGCTCCTGGGGCCCAGCCCACACCTCTGCCCAGAGGCAGAGCCGAGGCTGCTGGGAGGATGCAGGAGAGAGCCCCAGACCGTGGGTCCCTTCTGGAAGAGGCCAAGGACGGGGTCTCTCTGCTTCTCTCCACGTCGTCGCTCGCCTTGGCCTCTCCATCGGTGCCTTCATCCTATGGATTCTTCCAATCACTTTCCCTCACTGTGGGCCCCGCCCTGCCCCAGCCTGATTCCGTGCCACTTTCCAGCTGCAAATCTTCTCTGGTATTTATTTCACTCTGGGCAGCTCTGTTCAGATATCTGAGAATCTGATTGGCTCTACTGGAGCTCACTGGTCTCATGACCGTGGGGGCGGGGCCTCTTCCACCTCTAGGTGGGCTCCAAGGGAAAGAAAAGACAGGAGTCCAGGCCTACCTAACAACTCTTTTGAGTCCATATTTCCTTTAAGAAGGAATGAGACCTGGGATGCGCAGCTCATACCCTTTTATCTTCATATGAGAGACTCTTGGCCTGTGCTACCTTGTGTTATCGCTCACTTTCCCAATCTGATGAGAATTCAGCGTCTTTGGAGGCCAGCTCTATGTGTTAGACTTTTTTTCATTCCCTTTCTCCCTTTCTTCCTTTCTCCCCAACCATGGCCATCAGCCAGCCCAGCTCAGAGCTGATACTTAATGAACATTTGTGCATTTGAGGCCAGAGGCCAGGATTTCAGATCAGTTCAATTCATTTTTCTTTCAGGATCCTAGCCGGGCATTGGAATAGTTCCAGCCCTCTCTAAGATGCATGAAATTGTGGGCTGGGGAGCAGCTGGGGCTATCGTCCTACACTATATGAATTTTTTTACCAGTAGATTTTTAAAATTGTGGTACAGTATTGTTGTTGTTGTTGTTAGGTGCCTTCGAGTCGATAGCTGACTCATAGCGACCCTCATAAGGTTTTCAATGGCTGACTGTTTCAGTATTGTCTTGGGAGTGGATTGCTAGGCCCTTCTCCCATTTTTGCGGTGCTGGGAATTGAACTCTGGTCCTCAGAGACTGCAGCGCAGCGCTCTACCAACTGAGCTAAATCCCAGCCCCGTGGTACAATATACGTAACATAAAATTTATTATTTTATAACGTACCGTTCCGTAACTTATGTACTTTCATATTGTGGTGCAAGCATCACGACCATCCATTTCTAGAACTTCTTCATCTTCCTCAACTTAAACTATGTACCCATTAAGTAATAACTAACCACTCCCCCCAAGCCTCTGCCAACAAACATCCTATTTTGCCTGTATGAATTCAACTACTTTAGGCTTCTCAGAAAGATGGAATCATACAACATTTGTCTTTTTTATAACTGGCTTATTTCACTTAGCATAAAATCTAAGTTTTGTTCATGTAGCCTGTGTCAAAATTTCCTTCCTTTTACGGTTTAGATAATATTCCATTGTATGTACATACCACATTTGGTTTATCCATGAACATTGGACACTTGAGTTGTTTCCACTAATAGCCCTTTGTAAGAAAAAGATTAATTTAGCATTCACAAAAGAGATGAAATTTATGATGTTGGTGTCTGGAGTTTGTTTCAAAATATTTCAGACTTTTTTTTTTTTTTTTTCCGTGGGGGGAGCTCGAGGGTTAGGGAGCCAAAACAGATGAAATAAGATTGACCTCATGTTGAAAATTTAGGAATGTGGAGGTTATGTCTTAAGATATATATCAACCAAATGCCATGTATAGGCCATGCTTTGATCCCAATTCAAATAAATTGAGTATGAAATTAGGATTAGAGAGGAAACAGCCCCATTTCCCAAATACGTCAGTTTCAATTGGTGTTATAATGAAGTTATTTCTGGCTTGTCCTTGCACACACACACACACACACACACACACACACACACACACACACACCTGAAGTAATCTGATGTTAATCAATTATTTTTGTAGTGTTTTTCTCTGTCTCTGCTTTATTAGGGGAGCAACTTTGAAATGACCAATCAGCTTTTTGTTCTTCTGCTTATGATTTCTTCTACCCTTTTCTGTCTATGTAAGCAACCTCTCCTCCTTGGCTCATTAGAACATTTATTCTATTTTATGAAATGAATTTAAAATAAGGTCCATTAAGATCTTTAAACTAAATTGTCATAATTTTTTCCTTTGAAATCACATATTAATCCATCAAAATAATCCTCCAAAAAGTAGATGCTCTTATTATCTCCCTTTTACAGATGAGAACATTGGGGCATCGACAAGTTAGGAGACCTGGTGAAGATTTGGTTCTACTAAAAATCACCCCACAGGGAAAATCTGTCCAAGGGAAAATCAACAAGTCTCATAAAAAGAAAAGAATGCTATTTGAATCCCTGGATTTGAGTGCCTGAACTCAGCTGTACCTTGAGCTTTTTTTATTTCATGAGCCAATCCTTTTCCTTCATTAGTGCAAACCAGCTTCAGTTGAGTTTAAGTACTTTTAACTCAAAGAAGCTTGACCTGTAAAATCATGGAGGACCTTCCATGCCAGGGTCAAGGAAAGACAGAACAAAAAGAAAGCATTAATTGACTATTGTGAGGTGAGCACTGTGCTTTATATATACCATCTCATTTAATCACTACAACAACTTGTTAGATGAGTAATATCCTCATTTTACAGAGTAGGAAGAGTTGGAGTTTAGCTCAGTTGATAGAGTATTTCTCTGCACTTTCTGAGGACCCACATTTGGTCCCCAGCACCACAAAAATGAGAGAAGGATGTGGCAGTCCACTCCAGAAACAATTCTGAAATAGCCATTGAAAACCCTATGAAGGTCACTATGATTTGGACACAATGCAATGGCACCCACCAACAACATACAGTAGGAAAATGAAGTTATGAAGGGTTCAGTCCACTGATTCATCCAACATATATTTCACTCTGGTCAGGTACTCTGATAGATATTGAGAATTCAAAAATAATAGCAATAATAACAACAGGTTGTTGGTGTTGTTAGGTGCCGTCGAGTCAGTATCCGACTCATAGCGACCCTCATAGGGTTTTCAATGGCTGACTGTTTTGGGATTGCCTTGGGAGTGGGTTGCCACGTCCTTCTCCCATTTTGTGGTGCTGGGAATCAAACTCGGGATCTCAGAGACTGCAGAGCAGCACTCTACCAACTGAGCTAAATCCCAGCCCCAATAACAACAGGTAGCATTTGTTAATTTCCTATTCTGTGGCAGTCTTCTAAGTTTTCAATATGCATTATCTTATTTAACCCATGGAATAACCTTGTGTAGTAAACTTTATCATCATTCTCATTTTATGAATGAGCAAATTAAGGCACAGAAGTATTTAGTAATGTTCTCAGTGGCATGCATCTGGGAAGGAGAGGGAATAATGTGACTTTAGGGGCCAGAACCCTGACAGGATACCAGGAGACTGCCAACTTCTTTTTCACAAGTTCAAGGTGGCTTGCTTTCAGTTTGCACAACATCAGTCTGAACAGAGCTGCTTGATGCTAAAGCACAGATTCTCTCCTCATCATAATGCAATTGCACATGATTGAGTTAGGTTTGGACTTTGACAGAAATCTTGAGCCATAGAAAGGTTTGGAGAGGAAAATGATGATCTAACCAATACCATCTTCCAAAGAAGGGATGCACCCCTTGCTGCATTTACACTGATGACAGGCAAACACATCCCCTTAATCACCTCCTGGAGGTTTACACTGCGTGCCATGGTGCACAGAAGTGGGTTTCATTTCCGTTTTTAGGAAGAGAACTTCCTGTTTGCCCTAGCATCAAACCCCTCACAGGACACACTGTTGTCCAGCCTAGAGGACCTGACTATTGTTTATCTTTTCTTTTGAACTACTAGTGGCCCCTTCCTACTTTATTATGGTAATAGCTCCGCTATTTTGTGTGAGAGCTGACCATCTTTTCTATTCAATGTAGGCCTGTTGAAGCTACTGATCTCAAGACCCACTCACTCTGGCCAGGAGGTAAGTACTCCTGGGTTGTAGAAATGGGTTCATGGATCGAGAATGCCAGTCTAAGAAGATCAGCAAAACTTCTGGGAGAAGAATCTGGCACTGGGAGAGAGGAGCTTACCTTTTCCTGTCAATGGGTGGCATAGACTTAAACACATCTTTGATCATCCTCATACTCTCCTCTCACACCCCTTGAAGCCACATGGAAGAAACATTTTGTTTCTCAGTAGAAATTACTAACATCCTAAGAAAGGCAGAGTAGAGAATAGATACAGAGAGATACAAAAGGAGTGTTACTGAGTGTTTGCAACCAGCTGTGCCTGAGATCAACTCCATGCCAGGAACTCCCAGTTTCTAGAGTCAATTAATATGCATTTGCTTAAGTTGGTTTGACTTGTGTTTCTGTTGCTTGTGACCAAAAGAGTTCTGGCTAAGACTTGCTTCATTATGCAGAGACTTTATTATCTGTTGCTTGTTTTGTTGTTACTGTTGATTGCTTTCTCACTTTCAGCTTTCACAAATAGAAGGAAGTCAAGGATATATGTGAATATCATTTTATTGAAGAGTTATTAATGATCTAAAAACATTAGAAAAATGTAAATGGTCTATTATAAGGGATTGTTCACAGTAAGATAACCGACTGTCCCTAGGTCTGGTGAATGTGTAGGCGAAAGGTGATCCAGGGAAATTGTTGTTAGGTGCTATCAAGTTGGGTCTGACTTATAGTAACCCTACGGACAACAGAATGAAACACTCACCAATACTGCACCAGGCATATGACCTTTTTTATGTTTAAGCCCATTTTTATAGACACTGTGTCAATCCATCTAGTTGAGGATCTTACTTTTTTTTTAGAGACTTGCCACTGTCCCAAACATGATATCCTGCTCCAGGGATTGGTCCCTCCTGTCTACATGTCCAACATGCATAAGATGCAGTCTAGCCAACCTTGCTTCCAAGCAGGACTCTAATTGCAGTTCTTTTACAACAGATGTGATGGTTCTGTTGCCATTTCATGGTATATTCAATATTCGCATCCAGAACCATACTTCAAGTGCATCAATTCTTCTCCTGTCTCCTTTATTCAGTGTCCAGCTTTTACAACCATATGATGCAACTGAAAATAACATGGCATGAGTCGAGTGTGCCTTTGTCTTCAATATGACGTCTTTACTTTTCAATACTTTAAAGCAGCCTTTTCCAACAGCTTTTCCCAACGCAATGCGTCTTTTGACTTCTTGACTGCTGGTCCCACAGGTAGTGATGGTAGAACCCAGTAGAGCAAAGCCTTGGACAACCTCAATCTTTCCTCCATTTATCATGAAGTTGTATACCGACTCAGTTGTAAGGATTTTTGTTTTGTTGATTTTGAGGCACAATCCATATGGAAGGCTGTGTTCTTTGATCTTCACCAGTAAATATTTCAAATCCTCTTCACTTTCAGCGGCAGAGCTGCATCATCTACATAATGCAGGTTGTTAATGTGATGCCACGTTATTCTTTATAAAGTCCAGCTTTTCAGATTATTTGCTCAGCATAAAAATTGAAGAGGCATGGTGAAAGGATATAGCCCTGACACACACCTTTATCAACATTAAACATTAAACTAGCAATGTTTCCTTGTTCTGTTAGAACAACTGCCTCCTGGTCCATGTACACATTCCTCATCAGTACAATTAAGTGCTCTGGTATTCCCGTTCTTCACAATGTCATCCATAATTTATTATGATCCACACAGTCAAATGCCTTTGCATAGTCAATAAAACATAGATAAACATCTCTCTGCTATTCTTTGCTTTTGGCTAATATCCACCTGACAATATCTGGCTAATATCCATCTGACAATAATGTTCTTGGTTCCACACCCTCTTCTGAATCTCCCTTCATTTTCTGGCAGTTCCTTGTCTATATACTGCTATAGTTGCTTTTGAATGATCTTTAGAAAAATTTGACTTTTGTGAGATATTGATGCTATTGTTCAATAATTTCTGCATTTGGTTGGATCCCCTTACTTTGGAATTGGCACAACTATGGATCTGTTCTAGTCAGTTGGTCAGGTAGCTGTTTTCCAAATCTGTTGGAATAATCAAGTTAGCACCTCCAGTGTTGCATCTGTTTGTTCAAACATCTTAATTGATATTCCATCAATTCCTAGATCCTTGTGTTTCACTAGTGACTTCAAGGCAGATTCCATTTCTTCCTTTAGTACCATTGGTTCCTCAACATATGCAACCTCTTGAAATGGTTGATCATCCACCAATTCTTTTTTGGTATAATGATTCTGTGTATTCCTTCCATCTTCTTTTGATATTTCATCTGTTGTTAATATTTCCCCTGTAGAATCCTTTGCTCTTGTCACTTGAGGTCTGAATTTTTTCTTCAATTCCTTAAACTTCAGAAAAATAGAGCATGTTCCTCCCTTTTGGCTTTCTATCTCCTGGTCTTTACACATATCATTATAATATTTGATTTTGTCTTCTTGATTTCCCCTTAGAAATCTTCTGTTTAGTTCCTTAACTTCATCCTGTCTTCCTTTTAATTTAGTTCCTCAATGTTCACGGGCAAGTTTCAAAGTGTCTTTTGACATGTAATTTGTTTTCTTCTTTTTTTTCCTTTTTTTTGTGGTACTGGGGGTTGAATCCAGGGCCCCCCCCTCACATGCTTTGCAAATGTGATACCACTGAGCTGCACCCCCAGCCCTTTTTTTTTTTTTTTTTTTTTGAGACAGGATTTTGCTAAATTATGCAGACTGCCTCTGGTCTTGAACTTGCAATCCTCCTGCCTCTGCCTCCTGAGCCTCTGGGATTACAGGCATGCAGCACTGCACCCAGCTTTTAAAATAGTCTTTTGCTTTCTTCATGAATGATATCTTTGCTGTCATGCCAAAACTCATCTGGTCTTTAGTCATTACTGAAGAATGATCAAATCTGTTCTTGAGGTGGCCTTTGAACTCAGGTAGGATGTACTCAAGATCACACCTTGGCTCTCATATACCTGTCCTAATTTTCTTCAGTTTCAGTTTAAACCTGCATATAAGCAGTTAAAGGTCTGATCCACAGTCAGCACCTGGTCTTGTTATGACATTTGGTATTGAGCTTTTTCATGATCTCTTTCCTCAAAAGTAGTCAATTTGGTTCCTGTATGTTCCCTCTGATGAATTCCACATATATAATCACCATTTATGTTGGTGAAAAAATGTGTTGTAATGAAAGGCCATTGGTCTGACAAAATTCTGTCATGCAACCTCCAGCATTGTTTCTGCCACCAAGGTCATATTTTCCAACTACTGACCCATCTTCTTTGTTTTAATGCCCTGAGTATGATACCTACACAGAAGTTTAGCGCTACCCAGAGTTCTCCTGGCCCTGTCTGGGAGCCGGTCTCCTGGTATAAGACCAAAGACAGGCTTGCCTGTATCTTTCAGGTTTCTCCTTGAAACATTACACCACTGCCCAGGGCTCTCTGGGAAACACCACTCCCCTGTACAGCCATCCTTTGGGGTGACTTCTGGAGTTCTAGGAGTCAGAGCATGGCTAGATCTTTTGGGGGCAGAAAAAGCAGAAAAGGGGAATCATCCTGCAGTAGGCTGTGGCATCATGGTTTTTCCTTTTCCATTCAACAGGCTCCTCCATGTCCTTCCTTCTGCTATTAGACCCCATGACCCAGTCCTGGCAGCCAGAATTCTTTCTGCCTTTGACAACAATGGCTGGCCACTGAGTGATGAAGGAGTCTGGGAAATTTTCCCCAAAATGTGGCCCCTTGGTATGCTGATTATTTTAAATTATGGGCCAGTGGAGACTAGTCGAATCTGGAAAAGGCTCTGCTCTGATATTCCCCTATCTGTCTGAAGACCAGACCTGCCAAAGAAGAGAACAATTGTCTTCAGTCCCATCCCTGAGGTTTCATTAACTACACTTAGATTACAGGAAGGAAAACAGAGGAATGCAACCACTCTGGACAGATAGCCACAAGTTATTGGTTACCTTCTGGGTGGATCCATTCTTCGAAAGAAAATCATTTTTGAGCTATTGTCTGTTCTCTTGGACCATCCATTCTTCTTAATAATTATTACCCCTCAAAGAGAATTGCCTACATTTCCAAACCTCCCTCTGCCCTACGCAGACAAGTACATAAGAAACTAAACCTCCCTGGGTCAGGGGATAAGCACACTCTTGTCATTTTCCCCCATACGCGTTAAATAAATCTATACACTTTTTTCTCCTATTAATCTGCCCGCTGTCAGCTCATTTCAGCAAACCTTCAGCTGATGAAGGGGAAGTTTTTCCTTTGCCCCCAAAGTGATGAATCAGAGTCCTTCTCTGGGATTGATGCCTGAGAGCTGGAGAGAAACATGCTCTGTGTTTTTTTTTGTTGTTGTTGTTGTTTTTTGTTGTTGTGGTGGTGGTGGTTTTTTTATTTTTTATTTATTTATTTTTTTTTTTGCGGTACTAGGGGTTGAACCCAGGGCCTCACGCTTGCATGCTATGCAAGTGCTGGACCACTGAGCTGCACCCCCAGCCCCCGCCTTTTTCCTTTACTTTTTGAGACAGGGTCTCACTAAGTTACGCAGACTTCCTCTGGTCTCGAACTTTCGATCCTCCTGCCTCTACCTCCCAAGCCGCTGGGATTACAGGTGTGCGCCACCACACCCAGCTGTGCTCTGTGTTTTTCATTGTGATTTCCAAGCTGGAGCTCAGGGACCAAACCTGTAATGGGAAAACTCCAGGAGCTGTTGGATGGCCACGTTTTACCACGTGGATTGAGGCACAGAGAAAGCTGGTTTGCAAAGAATAGAAACTGGGACAGATGCACAAGAGTAGGAAGGATGAGACAGACTCTTGGCAGCCTCTCATCTAGGTCTTCCTGGGGGATCTGTGGCAGTCCTCGCCTTGGGCTTCAGAAGATACGCTGGAATCTACACAATCCCTCCCAGTCTATATGGAATTTTCACTTCAATTGGTCTTTGTTCTTTGGCAACCCATAAAGTTATAACTACTATGTGTGCTTCTCTCCTTTCTTCTTCAGATACCTGTGACAAACCACTACTTCTATCAGTCACATGAAGATAAGTGCCCGTAAGCAAACCAGCACATGTGAAGTAAGCCCTGGCCATTCGCCCCAACTCAGCACCAGACCTTCCTCAAAATAATCTCTTACAGCACAACCTAGAATTTGCAACTTCCACAGTAAGTCTAAATGTAATAAACAATCATAAGCACTAAGTTGTTCAAAACAATCAGATATGTTGTTGTTGTTAGGTGCCTTCGAGTCATGTCTGACTCATAGAAACCCTTATAGGGTTTTTAATGGCTAATTGTTTTGACATTGCCTTGGGAATGGATGGCCACGTCCTTCTCCCATTTTTGCAGTGCTGGGAATCGAATTTGGGACCTCAGAGAGGCACTCTACCAACTGAGCTAAATCCCAGATGATAAAATTACACAGACTGCCTCTGGTCTTGAACTTGTGATCCTCCTGCCTCTGCCTCCCGAGTCACTGGGATCTCAGGCATGCACAACCGCACCTGGCTTAATCAGATATAGAGGACCTGGAAATGTCAATATTCTGAGGTAGATATAGAACAGGGCTTAACCATTTTACTACATTTGCCCAGGAATAAAACTTCCAGAGTTTTATCTTAAAGAAGTCATCTGTGAATCACTTTTCATCCCAAGGGTAAGGGGCTTAGCTGGGTCCCTCCCTCAGGTTCCACCTCACAAACACCTGTCTTATGCAGATGACACAACTCTGCTTGCTGAAAGTGAAGAAGATTTGAAACATTTACTGATGAAGATCAAAGAACATAGGCTTCAGTATGGATTGCGACTCAACATCAACAAAACAAATATCTTTACGACTGGGTCAGTATGCAACTTCACAATACATGAAGAGAAGATTGAGGATGTCCACAATTTTGCTTTACTTGGTTCTACAATCAACATGCATGGAAGCAACAGTTAAGAAATCAAAAGATGCATTGCTTTGGGAAAAGCTATGGCAAAAGATCTCTTTAAAGTATTGGGAAGTAAAGAAGTCCATTGAAGACGAAGGTGCACCTGACTTGTGCCACAGTATTGGCAGTTGCATCATATGGTTGTGAAAGCTGGACATTGAACAAGAGAGACAGAAAAAGAATTGATGCTTTTGAATTATGGTGCTGGAGACGTCTATTGGATATACCATGGACTGCCAAAAGAACCAACAGGTCTGTCCTAGAAGAAGCACAACCGGAGTACTCCTTAGAAGCAAAGATAGCTAGACTGCGTTTTACGTATGTTGGGCATGTAGCCAGGAGGGATCAATCCCTGGAGAAGGACATCATGTTTGAGAAAGTGGCGGATCAACGAGGAAAAGGAGAACCCTCCACTAGATGGATTGACACAGTGTCTGCAACAATGGGCTTAAATATAAGTGAGATCGTGTGCCTGGCACAGAATTGTTTCATTCTGCCGTACATAGGGTCGCTACGAGTCAGACCCAACTTGACGGCACCTAACAACAACAACAACAGCACCTCTCTGGTTTGGCTTGCCCTCATTGCCATCCGTGTGGCCAGGCAGGAAGGAACATGTTTTGTCCTTTTCACACCTGGAAGGTCCCTTGGCTCAAGTCACAGGCTCACCTGCTGAGCTCCAGGACAAAGAGGAATGAAGACAACTCTGAAGCAAGGGCACCCAGGGGATGAGCTTGCCCAGAGCGTGGAGGTTGTAGAGGAATGGTTTTGTAGCAGGATTCTCCCAGGTACCTGCTTCCTAGCTGGGGCAACTTCAGTGGTCAAGGGCACCAGCAGTTGGTGGGCAAGTGTGCCAGGTTGCCCTGGGCAGCCTGATGCTCTTGAGGCTGGAGTACAGCCACCAGAGGCTGTCCAGGGGCAGTTGTCTCTGGGTATTTTTCTTCATGACCTGTAAAGCATCCAGCACCTTATCTAATCCTCAACAGCACCAAGCGATAGATCCTATTGTTATTCCCATTGAAGGGCAGAGTTCTTATTCAAAGCCAGGCCTAACTTGGATGATTATGTTCTTCCCTCCCTTCTTCCCTCCCTCACTCTATACTCTATACTGCTTCCCAGTGGCTCACCCTGCTCTTGCCTTTTATTCTCTGATCATAAACATATCCAAATCTCTCCAATTCAACA
Source organism: Pedetes capensis (assembly GCA_007922755.1). NCBI lineage: Eukaryota > Metazoa > Chordata > Mammalia > Rodentia > Pedetidae > Pedetes > Pedetes capensis. The sequence continues at coordinate 24,093 of VMDO01008290.1, read as the reverse complement.
GAATAAACTTCCCGTTGTCTCTATCCTCACTTTCCAGTGAAATGTCTTTGAACAAGTTGCCTGCTCTTAGTGACACCAAGTTGCATTCGGTCTCAATGCACTGCACCCTGCTATTACCCTCTACCAGAAGAAAAAGTAACATTGACTAAGGCCAAAGATGATGTCCCTACCTAACAAGGACAGTGACATTACCAAAGCCAGTGGATTGGTAACAATTATATTTATTGTAGAAATGGTTCATTGTGTAAGAAAATTAGAAAAACACTTTCTCTGCTCAGGTTGGTATTGTTGTTTTTAGGTGAGCTCGAGTGGTATCCGACTCATAGTGACCCTCATAGAGTTTTCAATGGCTGATTGTTTGGGGATTGCCTCAGGAGTCGATTGCCAGGTCCTTCTCCCATTTTTGTGGTGCTGGGAATCGAACTCAGGACCTCAGAGACTGCAGAGCAGCACTCTACCAACTGAGCTAAATCCCAGACCCCAGGTTGGTATTAGTGTAAATAAACATGGGTGGCCCCTATTCTGCTATAATCGCACTGCAGTTATAGATGAAACCTTTTAAAACTTGTTGTTGTTGTTGTTGTTAGGTGCTGTCGAGTCGGTATCCAACTCATAGCGACCCTCATAGGGTTTTCAATGGCTGATTGTTTGGGGATTGCCCTGGGAGTGGATTGCCAGGCCCTTCTCCCATTTTGGGGTTGTTATTGTTAGACACTCAAAAAAGCATAGCAGAGCTCCTGAATGAGATGATCAGTTCTGTAGAGGAGACACAGAAGAGAAGTGTGCAGCAGAGAGGGAGGCTGAGGCTGAGTGTTGCTGGGCAGAAGTGCGCCAGACCTTGCTTCTGGGTGTGACTAACCTACTTCAACTCCATGGAAACAGGAACTAAACATGTGGCAGGTGAGGCAAGAATGAGGGTGAATGGGACTGAAACTAGGATTGGAGGGCTCTCTACTGAGGACAAGAGATTGAGATGAACTCCTCCAAACTGCTGCTAGAGGCTATGGTTTATGGGAAGCTAAGTGACTGGGCGGGCAGTGCCCAGGACAGAGCAAGAACCAGGTTCTGCACTGAGCTCCTGCTGGCTGCAAGAGTCACCCGCATTGCCAGGAAGCCAGAGCTGTAACCATCCACAGAGGGCTCTGCTAGAGGAAAAGCCAATAATGGGAATCACAAAGCTCTTGGACAAGAAAAGGGGGAAAAAAGAGGAAAAGAGAGAAGAGAGAAAGGGATCAAGCTTTAAATGAATCTAAGTCTAAAAGAAATAAAGAAATCTGTCTCTACCAATGGTTGATAGATTTTTCACTTTAGATGAAATTAAAATAAAGTGGTCTAAAAAAGAACTTAAACTTGCTTTGAGTATGTAAATAAAGTGACAGAATAATATGAAATAACAAAAAAGTATGAAAAATAGACATAAATGAATGTTGAAAAAAGATAAGTATGAAAAAGAACCAGTTAGTTAACTTGGACAGGGCTTCAAACCTGAGAAAAATTGGGTTCAAGTTCGAGTGTAGGTTCAATATGTTAAAATTTAGAGTGTTCACATTTGGTTTGGGTTTGGGTTTAAAATTTTAATCCTTGCCAGGCGCAGTGGCGCACTCCTACAATCCCAGCAGTTTAGGAGGCAGAGACAGGAGGGTCACAAGTTCGAGACGAGAGGTAGTCTGTGTAATTTATCGAGACCCTGTCTCAAAAAGTAAAAAAATGGGTTTGGGGTGCAGCTCAGTGGTACTGGCAAAGCATACAAGCACAAGGCCCTAGGTTCACCCCTCACTACCACAAAAAAAAAAAAAAAAAAAAAAAAGAGAAAAAAACCCTAATCCTACATGTAGACAGGTGAATAGAATTTTTTCAACTTTTTTTTTTTTTTTTTAGTACTGGAGGTTGAACCCAGGGCCCCATGCTTGCATGCTCTGCAAATGCTGGACCACTGAGCTGTACCATCAGCCCATTTTTTTACCTTTTGAGACAGGGCCTCGCTAAGTTACGCAGACTGCCTCTGGTCTTGAACTTGGGATCTTCCTGCCTCTGTCTCCCCAGCTGCTGGGATTACAATCATGCACCACCACGCTGGGCTCAACTTTTTTCTACTTTTAAGTAGCTAATGATTAAAAAAAAATTATCAACTGAACTTGAACCCAAGTTTTCCCTGGACTTTCGTTCAGGGTTGGGTTCAGGTTTGGGTTCAGAAAAGTTATAAAAAAAAATGATTGAACTGGAATGGATTCAGGGCTCGGGATTGGGTCTGGTTTGAGGCCCCTCTATCTACATATAGGATCTAAACCCAAACCCAAAATGAACCCAGGCCCTCTAAAGTTTAACATATTGAACCCACATCCAAAACTGAACCCAATTTTTTTTTTCAGATTTTAATCCCTGATCTTAGAAATGTAAAATATAGGTTCTGAGATTTAAAATTGAAAAGATTGGGTATAATCTAAACTTGGCCCTGTCATGAAAATAATTCAATTGAAAGATAAAACCAGGGAGTCTACCCAAAAGCACAGCACAGAGAGGCAAAGTTTTAAAAGTACGTAAGAACAATGAAGGATGGAGAATAGTTGGAAAGACTACAACACATAGCATGTAAGGATGTTGCAAAGAAAACTGCTGTTGTTGTTAAGTGCCATCAATTCCTATCCAACTCATAGCAATCCTTATAGGATTTTCAATGGCTGATTATCTCGGGGTTGCCTTGGGAATGGATTGCCACATCCTTCTCCCATTTTTGCTGTGCTGGGAATCGAATCTGGGACCTCAGAGAATGCAGAGTGGTGTTCTACCAATTGAGCTAAATCCCAGCCCTGCAAAGAAAGATAGTAGAGAAAAAAATAATATGGGAATAATGGTTCCAAATTTTCCAGAAAGGTAGAGAGCCCCAGCTCCCATGTTGAAATTGCATTCTGAGTGAAACTGCAGAACCTCAAATAGAGAGAAAACCTTAGAGACAATCAGGAAGAACTAGCATAGCTAAAAAAGAACCACAGTTAAACTCAGTAATTTTCTCATGAGCAGCAAATGAGACCAGTGAGGACCACAGATAACCCTTGAATGGTACTATCTACCTGGTACCATGTTAAGTACTTTATGTCTACTAATTAACCCTCATAATACATTTCACATGTCACAATTCTATGACATAGGATTCTTATTATCTCCTTTTTATAGCAGAGGAAATGGAGCGAAAGAGAATTTGAATAGTTCTGGCTCAAGGTCTCACAGTAAGTAAGTGAAGTTGGGACTCAGGGTAAGTTGATGTGGCTCTCATTACTCATAATATCTGCTCTATAGTGCAAATTCTATACTGTCAAATTGTTAGAATGAATGAGTTAAACAAGGTTGCTGTGTGCAAAGCCAACGTTTCAGAAATGATTATGTTTTATATATGCTAATCACCAATCCCTCCACGTATCTGTCACCTTGCCATGCTGTGGAGGCTTACGTATTGCTGATGGTGAAAGCTATGCCACTGGTAGCTCAGATAACAGCAGGGCCACCCGTGGTGGACAGGTTTCAGCTGAGCTTCCAGTCTAAGACAGACTAGGCAGCCCACTCCCAAAACAATTAGCCATTGAAAACCCTAGGAATAACAGAGAGGCACTGCCAAATACAGTGCTGAAAAATGAACCCCCAAGGCTGGAAGGCATTCAAGAAATGACTGGGGAAGAGCTGCCTCCTCAAAGTCAAGTTGACCCTAATGATGGGAATGGAGTAAAGCCCTTGGGACCCCCCTTTTGCTGATGTGGCACAACTTAAAATGAGAAGAAACACAATGACTGCAACAATGGGCTCAAGCATAAAAAGATTGTGTGCATGGCACAGTGTCAAGTAGTGTTTTGTCCTGGTGTACATAGGGTCACTATGAGTTGGACATGACTTGATGGCACCTAACAACAACAATAATCACCAATAACTTGTCTGTCGATTTGCAGTATTGTGGGGGCTGGTGTGTTGCTGTGATGCTGAAAGCTATGCCACCCGTATTACAGATACCAGCAGGGTCACCCATAGTAGACAGGTTTCATCTGAGCTTCCAGACTAAGACAGACTAGGGAGAAGGACTTGGAGAAGGTAGGCATCAGCTTTTCTCCAAGCTGAGAACAAGGTGTCAGGAAATGAAGCCACACCGAAAAAAGAAGCTGGGAGACAACCAGAGAGAGCGAGGATGACCTCACAAGCAGGCCCTGATTTAGCTGTTGCTTTAGCCAAATTGCTGAGGTGCTTGACCAGTCCATTGCCCCTTTCCCTTGAATGACTTTGAATTCCTATCACTTAAGTGAAGCACTTCCACCTCTGATTTTTCACGCCACCCATTCAGCATGTCACCCAGTTATGAGTCCGTGAAACGGCCTCCTCGAAATGCCTCACGTTTCCCATACCAAGGTTCAGCTGATCTGCTATATGTCAGGGGTCTCTGGCTGAAAGGGATGCCAGGGAGGAATAAAGGGATAAAGGGGCCTCTGCAGCCATCTGCTTCATGGGCATCTGAGAAGACATGACTAGCAATGCACGCTTCCTCTGAGACAAGCTGTTCAATACTCGATCTGGTGGTTAGTACATCTCTGATAGATAATCCTTCCAAATAGCACAATTGCTAGTAGATAAAACCTTCTTACAATTGACCTAACACATAGCTTGTTGTTGTTGTTGTTAGGTGCCGCTGAGTCAGTATCCGACTCATATCGACCCTGTGTACAATAGGTGAAACACTATTGTCAATGCTTCTCTGCTATTCATAGGGTTTTCAATGGTGGGTTGATTTTTGCGAGTGGGTTGCCAGGTCCATCTCCCAAGCCTACAGCACCTGGTGTTCCCAGGTGGTCTCTCATCCAAGTACTAACCAGGCCCAACCCTGCTTAGCTTCCGAGATCTGACAGGATCGGATGCCACAGGGCTACAGCTGCAGGCAAAACATAGCTAGAAGCACCTTTAACAAAGGTCCTCACCTGTAACTGTTACCTGGCAGACAGGGGAGGGCTGATCCAGAGGCTGACAAGAACAAACACCTCATCAGCAACAGCAAAACAGCAAAATCTCAGTCTGCATGTTTAGCTGATAAAAGACTTTATACCCGACACAGAAGTTATAGTGGAGAATATCAACAGTTTGTTACAAGATAGCAGATCTTCAAGATGTGAAGGTGGGAAACAGAGAAGAGAGACCGCTCTAGAACTACGGTCAAGGGTGGTTTCTTGTAGTGAAGTTTGAGCCTTTGGGGAAGGAAAGAAGCATTTCACACCTGGGGTCAATGACCACAATGGGTTAATGGACTCCCCAGTGCTTTCAAAGGAATGGGCTCAGGGGTGAATATTTCAAAAGGTTGAGAACCTAGGCAGCTATCCATCTTGGTAGGGGAGCAGAATCCATTGAACAATGTCCTTTTCAAGTGCTGGGGGTGAGGCAGGTCTTATGCAGTCTTTATCAGCCTTCCTGGCTGAATGCAGGAGTTATTTTTAATCTTCTGCTTCCTCCCAGTAACAGTGGCATTTGCAAGGATTTTGTCTATCAGGGAAGCGCTGGCCACCAGATCAAGGCCTGTGTCTCCAAGGAAGCTTGCCTGCTATTCATGTATCAGGTGGCTGGGAAGTAGATGGCTGCAGAGGGCTCTTTATTTGCCTCCTTCTGCCTTGTACACGCTATCATAACCAGTAACTCACTTTGCCCTTGAAGACAGTAGGTAGACAACAGGTGCCTTGGTATCTGGGCTACAAGGGGAATCAAGAGCCCTCCTGCAATAAACAGAAAAAGTTCTTGTAAAGTCTAGGAAGGCCAGCCTAAGCCAAAGGGGGAGAGAAACCTGACCTCCCTGGAGAAGCTCAAAAAGAGGGGAACAATGTCTGTTTCCTTAATGAGATGTTGTTGTTATTGTTAGGTGCTGTCGAGTTGGTATCCGACCCATAGCGACCCTCATAAGGTTTTCAATGGCTGTTTTGGGATTGCCTTGGGAGTGGATTGCCAGGCCCTGCTCCCATTTTTGTGGTGCTGGGAATTGAACTCAGGACCTCAGAGACTGCAGCACAGCACTCTACCAACTGAGCTAAATCCCCGCCCCTTAATGAGATAGGGACTTACAAACCCCAAAGCCCCTCAGTGCAGTGTCCAGATGTCCTCCATGCTTATACTTCGCTGTGTCCACAGTTCACGGTTGTCCACAGCTCCCAGCACTGTCCATAGCTCTCTGCAGATGTTTGCAGTGTCTAAAGATGTTTGCAGTTGTCCTCAGATGTCTGCAGCACCTGCAGCTTCCAGATGTCCTCAGTGTCCAGAAGCCGACAGAGGACCAGAGGACGTGGCAGGTGTCCACAGGTGCCCCGAGATGTTCACAGTTGCTTGCAGGTGTTCAGAGATGCCCATAGCCTCAATGTGGGGCCAGTCTGCTTTCTGAGTTCTGTCTCAGGAAGCCTAACTATTTCTCCCTTTGTCTTTTCATCGCCCTTCTCCTCACGCCAACCTAAATCCCCAGCGTGCTTGCTCTGGTACAGGGAATTCTCCTGTTTTCCAACTCCAAATAAACCACCCTCAAAGTTCCCTTCCGGATCCATTTCTAAATTCTTTTACAAACATGATCAAGGACCGAGGTTTGCTGCTAGCTCTGCCAATACCATACAGACCTGTTATCTGCTAATATAGCTGGGCTCCCAGCTTCTTTCAGCATCAATCGCTCAGTTTTTGTTTTGTTTTTATTTGTTTTGTATGTTTTGGGTTTTTTGTTTGTTTGGTTGGTTGGTTGTTTTTGTTTTGTTTTGTTTTTTGTTGTTTTTGTGTAGTTGATGCTGCTTTGGTGCCAAAATAATTTAGAGGCCCATCAAATTGCTTAAGGTAGCTTATGCAAGCTGGGCTGGGATTTAGCTCAGTTGGTAGAGCGCTGTGCTGCAGTCTCTGAGGTCCTGAGTTCAACTCCCAGCACTGCAAAAATGGGAGAAGGACCTGGCAATCCACTCCCAAGGCAATCCCAAAACAATCTGCCATTGAAAACCCTATGAGGGTTGCTATGAGTTGGACACGACTCGACGGCATCTAACAACAAGCTTATGCAAAATTTCTACTGCTCCCTGGCTTGTTGGAAGCCTTTCTCTCTGGGAAATATGTGGTGTGTGTGTGTGAGTGTGTGTGTGTGTGTCCACGAACCTTGTATTCTTCCTTCCCTCACCTCTCCAGCCAGGGAACAGGTATGCACAACCTCACCACCCATTCCCCAAATGCTTCTTTTCAGCCTGACACCCCACTTGAAGACAGCCTTTGGAGGCTCAGGAACTCTGCTAAGAAAGGACCCTTAAGTCCCAGGTGACCCTCAGAATTAAGACACCACTGCATCTTCTCCCTTCTGGACCTGGAGGTGTTATCCCTTCTCTGTGATCATAATTCAAAGAGCTGGGGTACAGGGCTCTGGCTGATTCTCCTGGCAGTTACCTCAATCTCTTTCTTTTCTTTTCTTTCTTTCTTTTTCTTTTTATTCTTTTTTTCTTTTTTTTTTTTTTTAGGTACAGGGGTTGAACCCAGGGCCTTGCACTTGCATGCTCTGCAAGTGCTGGGCCACTGAGCTACACCCTCAGCCCATTTTTTTTTTTTTTTTACTTTTTGAGACAGGATCTCCCTAAGTTACACAGACTGCCTCTGTTCTCGAAATTGCGATCCTCCTGCCTCCGCTTCCCCAGTCACTGGGATTATAGGTATGTACCACTGCGCCTAACTAGTTACCTCAATTTCCACCTTACTAATCACCTGTTTTATTACATGAGCCCTCACTCCAGAGCCCACAATGGCTCCCTAGTGCTACCTACATTCAAATCAACCTATTTTCAGAAACTGCCTTATTTGAACTGACTTCTCCCTGTATATGCTTCCTTCACAATCTCAGACTGCTTGGCTGACCCACTCCCTCCTTTGGGAGAATATCAAGCTTATTTTCAACTCAAGGCTTCTGTTCTTATAGTTCTTCCTGTCTGGATTACCCTTCTTCCTTCTTTGTCCCACCTCCAAATCCTACAGAGTCCATTTGAAGTCTCCTTCTTCCATGCAGCCTTCCCAGATTCTTTAGTCCAGTTCTAGTTCTAGTCCATGCCTTACCCCCTTTCTGAATAACAGTTGCTCTATAATCAGGGCTCCACACCTTATCATCGAATTGTGGTGCCCTTTGGGATTTGAATCCATCTCACCTCCACATAGAACATGTTTCTTGAAGATAGGGACCATTTCTTACACATCTTTTATTCATTTTCCCTCCACCTCGGCATGTGGCAGGAACAGGCTTGGAAAGATAGAGAGAGCTGTTTCTGTGTAATTGATAAGCATCACTTAGGGAATTTGTTTTAGAAATGCAGATTCCCTGGCTCCTCCTATGGTAGTTCTGGCTTCATAGATTTCACATAAGATCCTGAGATCTGTATTTTTTAAAGCACCATGATGGAAAACTTTGTGGAAGGTAGTTTGGAAAACATGGACAGAATGAGCATACTGTCAAATCCCAAATCAAGAGATTTATCTGACATGCTCAAGTATTTTATGAGAAAAGACAGTTGTTGTTGTTAGGTGCCGTGGAGTTGGTATCCGACTCATAGTGACTCTGCATATAACAGGTGAAACACTATTGTCAGTGCTTCTCTGCTATTCATAGGGTTTTCAGTGACAGATTGTTTTTGTTTTGTTTTGCTTTTTGTTTGTTTGTTTTTTTGTGAGGTGGAGTGGGTTGCCCAGTCCGTCTCCCAAGCCTACAGTATCTGCTGTTCCCAGGAGGTCTCCCATCCAAGTACTAACCAGGTCCGACCCTGCTTTGCTTCTGAGATCTGACGGGATTGGATGCCACAGGACTATGGCTGCAGGCATAGAAAAAACAGAGGACACTTTAAATGTGGAGAGTCTGGAAATTCCAAGGTGCATAGTGCTCCTGGGCGTGGTGATGGTGCTCCTTTGTGGAGGTTGTGTAGCACGATGGCTGGGATCAGGGGCTTGGAGTCTGACTTGGCCTTGGATGCTGGCTCAGCCACTGAATGCATGAAATCAGACAATATGTTTAACCTTGGTTTCCTCATCTGTGAAATGAGAGTGAGAGTAAGAGACAGTTACCGGGCTTGCTATGAGAATTAAACAAGTCTGGTGTGCAAAGCACCTAGCTCCACACCAGGCACAGAACACATGTGGGTAACAGGTCCTATACTATGGGGCATTAAAGTATTGAGCTTGGAAAGTCTACTAGGCGGTAAGACAGGAAACACACTACCCCTTGGGACCTGCAAAAGCTCTATTGTTTCTGAGGGTAGACCTCTTTTCCCTAGTACAATTTCTCACAGCCACTGGGGAAGGGGAGCCCAAGGGCAAGGGGTCACTGAAAGGGACACAGAGGAGAAGAGCACTCCATTTGTTATGCAAATTGGGAGCGTGGCAGCACCGCATCCTTGCTGAGTTCCAGAATGTCTTCCTGCCTCAATCCATATGCATGCAGCACCCCACTGGAAGTCGTTATTTGTTTTAGCCATGGTGCATGTCTCCTTGTCCTGCCTTTGTTCACAGGGGATTGGGAAGGCAGCCATGGCAGGAGGTCCGGGAGCCTGCTCTGCTTAGATCCTGTGCCAGAAGCAAAGGATGACCGGCCTTGGCCAAGGTCAGGATGGTGCGGCCAGCATGGTGTCTGAGAAAGCACAGCACCCAGGCTTTGGAAAGGCACTGGCCGTGCTTTGCACGAGGCAGATGGAGAAGCTTATAGTCCAGCAGAGGGAACAACATTTCCCTTGCAGGCAATGGATCAGGGGGTCAGTGGATCAGTTTGATAGCAGATGCTAGGCAGGAAGAAAGGGAATACAGGGGCCTCTGCAGCCAACTGCTTCCCAGCCACCTTTGGAGACGTGAATATCAATGTCAGCTTCCTCTGAGACAGATGGCTGGATCTGTGGTCAGTACTGCCTTTGCAGATAAAACCCTTTGCAAATAGCAGGATTGCCGGTAGGTAATACCTTCTTACCAGTGGCCGGGTCTGTAACTGGTAACTCACTTTACACGGGATGACAACAAACTGTAGGGAACAAACAACTGTAGGCAAATCTCCACCCAGGACCCCTCGAGGTCGCTCTTGTTGTTATTATTGTTGTTAGGTGCCATCGAGTCGGTATCCGACTCATAGTGACCCTCATAGGGTTTTCAATGGCTGTTTCGGGATTGCCTTGGGAGTGGATTGCCAGGTCCTTCTCCCATTTTTGCAGTGCTGGGAATTGAACTTGGGACCTCAGAGATTGCAGCGCAGCGCTCTACCAACTGAGCTAAATCCCAGCCCCCTAGGTCTTTCTTGGGGAGCCCCAAATGATCACCAACACAGAGAGGCTGAGTAAATTGCTCAAGGTAACAGAACAAGTTATATGGACCCATGTCTCCATGTCGGGGCTAGGAAATGGAGGCGCTTTGAGGCAAAATCCCTTCCTTTGATAAACAAGAAAACCCGCTTTACAGCCTAGGAAGGCCAGCCTGTGCCAAAGGGCAAGAGAAATAAGACATGCCTGAGAGGAAGATCAAAAAGAGAGGAGAAATATCTGTCCCCTTAATCCCTCAATGCAATACCTGATACAGGCAGTGTCCTCAGTTCTCAGCAATGTCTGCAGTTTTCAACAGTGTCCAGAGGTGTCCAGAGCAGTGCCCACAGTATGTGATGATGTCCGCAGAAGCTAGCCATTGCCTACAGTTGTTTGGAGTCACTGCAGCCTCATGGTTCTGACCTCTGACTCCGCAGTGTAAATGCAGCTGTTCTTGAACCTTCCCTGCTAAACCTGCCTGCTTCCTGACTTCCATCTTAGGAAGTGTAACCTTTTCCCCTTTGTCTTTCTATGTCTCTTCTCCTCTCGCTGACCTAAATCCCTAGCCTGCTTCACCTGGCACTTAGGGCACCCTCCTCTTTCCCAACTCTAACTTAACCATCCTCCAAGTTCCTTTCTGGGTCCATTTCTAAATCCTTTTATACATGTGCCAAGGACCAAAGTTTGCTGCCGGTTTCCTGGACCATCCCCTTCAGTAATGTGCGCTGTGACCATAACACCAGGCACTCCCAGGCCCACCCCTTCCTCAATAACAAGTTGACCAATGGAGTTTCTCCCCTCCAGGTGATGGACACTCCCCTGGCCAATCATCATGGGTCAGGACAGGGACTTAGTCTGAGCACAGGGACTCTTTCCTCCTCTCTTAGGGCTAAAGAGTACTTGGACCTATACTATTGTGGAAACAGAAAAAGTGTAGAGAAAAAGGCTTGTCATAATCCCACTGGTGCTTTTCAGATCAGCCCCAGCCAGACCTCAAGGTCCTTTGATAAGGGAAACTATGTCACAAAGAAGGTCACACATGATAAACTAACCAGAGAGCTGATGACTGGAATTCCTATGAGTAAGGCTGACTTCTGAGAAATGAAAAATCACTCTGTACCCCCTCCCCTTAACCGCTAAAAAGTTCTTGCATCTGTCGCCTTGCTTCTCCGCCCCTACCCTATAAAGCCCCTAACCAATGTGAGTTGCCTGCTGCTTTCTGAAAGTCCACTCCCGGGACTGAAAATAGCTGGCCGGCCGGTCTAAATAAACTTTTCTGCCCCCTCATCCATTTGTTTGTGTCTTGGAGTATTTTTCTGGTGTTGAGCCACTGCGTACAACACTATGAGGGGACAAAGTACTTGAAAATGTCTTTCTAGGGGAGGTTCATGGCCACCGGGGACAGGATTCTGGGTCCCATGGAGTTCTGCCAGGGAGCTGGGATTCTGAGTGTGGACAGTAGGAGTGAAGCCCTTTTGGTTTATGCTTTTGTCACCGTGTTTCTCAGCTTGGAAGAAGAGCAGCGGGGAGCCCTTAGGAGAGAACAGTCCCCTCTGGAGTGAGGTCTCCGCAGCAGTCAGCAGAACGCAAGCTGACGGCCAGGCCTGGAGAAGCCTTCCCAGGCAGGTGGTGCTGGGCTGGATCGTGTTGCTGAGCCAAATGCTGTGGCTGGCTTTGGAAGGCACACAGGCCTGGTCTCTCTGGTCACCCTCAGAATCGACGCTCCCCAGTGCCTCACAAAGCAGCTTTCCTGGTGCAGAAATTCTGACTTCCAGTCACTTGGGTCCACTTCCCCTCAGCCTTCAGGGCCATCTCATTGGTGTCTCCAGTGGCCATGTGGCTGCCCATGCAGAACACAGCCCTTACTCCCAAGGAAGGAGGACATAGGACCCTCCGAGCCAAATATGAATGGCTGTGGCCCTGGAATATGGATTCCTGTTATCCTGAGTAACAGGTTTTGCTGTGGAAGAAGTTATATGAACTTTTGTAGTCACAGAACAGAAGAAAGTTATAAGTGAAGCCGGACCCTGTGGTGCATGCTTGTGAGCCCAGCCTCTCAGGAGGCTGAGGCAGGAGGATTGTAAGTTTGAGGACAGAGGCAGCCTATGCAGCGTAGACAATAAAAGAAAAGAAAAGAAGAAAGAAAAGAAAAAAGAGGCTGGGAGTGAGGTTCAGTAGAACACTTGTGTAGCATGTGTAAGACCTTGGGGTTCAAACTCTGATACAAAAAGAAAGAAAGAAAGAAAGAAAGAGAGAGAGAGAGAGAGAGAGAGAGGAGAAGAGAAGAGAAGAGAAGAGAAGAGAAGAGAAGAGGAGAAGAAAAGAAAGGAAAAACCTAGCCCAGGATAAATTGGCTCTTGATCTGCAACGTCCCATCTCTCCACAAGCAACAAGCTCCAGTCAGCCAAGCAGTCTGCAGGATCTTTCACATAGGTGTGGCTTCTTTAGAGAACTTAATTCACACTTCGTTTTCTCCCCATGTGCCTCCAACATGTGCAGAAATGCCAGGGTTCTTGTGGGTGCAGCCTGCCAGGCACAAGCCCTGCCACAGCCGCCTCCCAGCCAAGCAAGTGGCAGGTTTAGGCCTGACAAGTGAGGGCCACCTCCCAGCTTGTGCTTCCAAGCTCATCAGTGATCCAGTGCTGGCAGCCACAGCAGCCCTTTGACATCTCCATCAGGGAGGCAGCTTGCTGGAGATGCTGAGGCAAAGAGGCCACAGGGAAGGGAAAGGGGGGGATGTTATGTGCACGCAGGATGATTGGCATGTATGAGGGACCACAGTTGGGCTTTCTAGGACTCTGACCAGTTGAGACTTGGTAGATCCCTCACATCTGGCTGCTACATCCTTGGCTTTTAATCCATAAACGCTCCTATGTCACAAAGGAAGGGAGGATGAGGTGGCTGAAGGACAGCTGTACGGCTAGCAGTTTTGCTGACTGTGCCAGCATCCTCAGATTGTAGATGTTATTCTGTGAAGGGGCCCAAGGATGGAACAGAGGACCAGAGCCTGCACTCCTAATCATAATGCTGCTGGAACATAATTAAACTTTGACAGGGAAAATGCTAGAAGGCTCAACAACTGTTTTTATGTATCCAGGTCTTGGAATACCCAGGAACAGTGGTGCAAATAGCACCCTCATTATAATGGCCAGCAGACTCCTGTATGACAGCTGTAGCCACTTGGCCCCCACTAGCAGACCCAGCCCCTCTCCACGTCTGGTGCTATGGTTTGGATGTGTCTTATCTGCCAAAGGTTCACGTGCTAGGTGCTCAGTACCACAGTAGTGAGAGGGGGTAGAACCTTTAAGAGGTGGGGCCACAGAGGAGGTAATTAGCCTATGTAGACACCATTGGGCTCAAGGGAGTCACGATGCAGCCTCCCTGCCCTTGCCTTTGAGTCCTACTCTACACACTTTGGCATCCCGTAGAATGCCTCTGCTGATATCTCCTGCTGAATGATATTTCCCAAAGCGGCACTGGTGAGGCTCAATATGCAAGGGGGCCCTGGGTTCTAGAGCATACAATGGCCAGGTATATTCACCCTACTAGAGGCTAGAGAGGCCTGCAGCCATAGCCCTGTGGCATCCGATCCCATCAGATCTCAGAAGCTAAGCAGGGTCAGGCCTGGTTAGTACCTGGATGGGAGACCGCCTGGGAACACCAGGTGCTGTAGGCTTGGGAGACAGACCCAGTAACCCACTCCCAAAAATCAGTCCACCATTGAAAACCCTATGAACAGCAGAGAAGCACTGACAACAGTGTTTCTCCTCTTGTACCTAGGGTCGCTATGAGTTAGAAACTAAGTCCATGGCACCTAGCAACAGAGGCTAGAGGCAGTACATTTCAAACTTCAGTGTGCCTGGGAATTCTTAACAAAAGCCAGTTCTTGTTCAATAAGTTTGGGCAGATATAAATACTGCATTTCTACAAAGACCCCAGGTGATGATAATGCTGCTGGAACACAGTTAAACTTTGACAGGGAAAATGCTAGAAAGTTCAGCAGCTGTTGCTATATAGTCGGGACTTGGAATACCCGGCAACAGTGGTGCAAATAGCACCCTCATTATAATGGCCAGCAGACTCCCTGTATGACAGCTGTAGCCACTTGGCCCCCACTAGCAGACCCAGCCCCTCTCCACGTCTGGTGCTATGGTTTGGATGTGTCTTGTCTTCCAAAGGTTCATGTGCTTGGTGCTCAGTGCCACAGTAGTGAGAGGGGGTAGAACCTTTAAGAGGTGGGGGTCACATAGGAGGTAATTAGGCTATGTGGACACCAGCCTCAGAAAGGATTAATGCCCTTCTCAAGGGATTGAGTTAGGTCTCATGAGACTGGACTGATTATGGAGAAAACCAGTTGTTATAAAGGAAGCCTACCTCACATTTGGCCTCTTCTACAAGAGCCACTCATTGCTCTTGAATGTGTTCCCACTATGTGACATCATCCACTATGTAGCCCTTGCTAGATGTGACCACTGAAAACTGTGTCTTCAAAATTAGGGGAGCTAAAATAACCCTCTTTTACTTATAAAGTGACCAGTGTCGGCTATTTTGTTATAGCAACATAATATGGACTAAGACACTTAGGTACCCAGCATCTGATCTCAAATTCACTATGTAGTGAGGTCTCAAACTCACTGTGTAGCCTAGGCTGGCCTCAGATTCATGATCATCCCGCTGCAGCTTCCTGAGTGCTGGGATTATATGTGTGCACCATCACTGAATACATAACATCCTGAGAGATACATAAAATCAGTACTTGGGTGGAGTCCTATGGGCTGTTATTTTCTCCTACCCCCTTCTCACCTCAGTGTTGCACTTTCCTCTGCGTCGTCCCTGCTTCCAGAACTGATCACCCTCTCTGCTTCACCCTCCAGTGTCAGTCAGCAATCTGTCTCCTGGTGCTATGGGCTGGATGTCTATGTTGTCCCCAAAGTCATATATTGAAGCATCAGTACTAATGTGATGGTATTTGGAGGTAAAGCCTTGGGAAGAAGTCAGGTTCAGAAGAGATCATGAAGATGGGGCCCGCTGATTGACATGACAGTCCTATGAAGAAGAGGAAGTTTATATGAGGACTGCTGCCCTCTCTCTGACAGCTGAGGACACAGCAAGGAGGTGGCCATCTGCAAACAGGAAAGAGCATCCTCACTGGGACGCCGAATCAGCTGGTACCGTGATCTTGAACTTTGCAGCCTCCTGAACTGTACGGAACAAGTTGTTGTTTAGGCTGCACAGCTTCTAGTATTCTATTACAGCAACTCATGCTGGGCTAAGATGCTGGCAGGACCCAGCGTATTCTTGGGCAGCACTGAAATACAGAAATCGGCTGTATATCCTTCAAGGCTCAGCACCAGTGTCTCCACCTCTCCCCAGCCACTCTTGGTACCAGGAATATCTAACCATGACATTAGTCACGGTGCGATTGCAATTCTGCAGCCACGTGACTGTCCTCCTGCTGTCCTTAGGGTGGGAAATACCGCAGGGCTGCACACCTAAGGAGTGCTGGTTGAATCAATGATGCTGTGATTCCTGGTCTCTCTCTCTCAGGCAGCCCCTTCATCATGTCCTTAGAGACAGCCACCATGGCCCATGGGAGACTTTTTCGTTTCACAGCTCTGATTTCTCCACCCCTAGCTCTCCTGTTTCAGGAGTTTAAGACACTGATTCTCAAGCTTGGCTGCTTGTTAGGATTAACACGGGAGTTTTAAAAGTATTAAATCTAGCCCTCAGAGATTCTGATTTATTTGGTTTGGAGTGTGAGCCGGGCATTAAGATTCTTTAAAACCCTGATGATGTGAATGTGCAGCCAAGTTTGAGACTCCCTGGGAGCCAGGAATTGCAGGGCAATCCTCGGCACTGCGTTCTGCAACAGCACCGCCATCTGCCCTGCCCTGCTCTGCTCTGGGTCCTCCCGGGCCAGTGCACAGGCTCCTGCCTTGGCCTTGAACCTGAACTCCTTCAAATGGAGGGAGGCCAAGGAATGACACAAGTAGGTGCTAGAGACGGACGGGAAACAGGCCTGGGTTCAAATCCCAGCTGCGCCATTTAAATAGAGGCTTGACTTGAGAAAATGTTCTGAATCTCCCTAAGGTTTGATTTCCTAACCCATAAAAGAGAATAATGGTGTAGCCAGTTTCTACTGGATAATAAACCACTCCCAAGGCCCAGTGGTTGAAAGAACGAATGTTTGTTCTTTCTCACAGTTGTGTGGGATGGCTTGGCCATTCTGGCCTGAACTGGGCTGGGGGTGGAGTGTCTAAGGCTGCCTAGCAGCTGGCTTGTCATCAGCTGGGGTAACAGGGATGGCTTGACTGGGGTCTGTGTCTCCCATCACCCACAGTGAGCCCAGGCTGGTTCACATGGGGGTGGTCACTGGTTCTGAGTGGCTGCCAGGGAACGAGCCTCAAGGAACTTTTCATGCCTATTTGCCAACGTCCCATTGGCCAAAGCTCATCCAGGCCAACCCAGAGCCAGTGTGGAAAAAGACTACCAAAGAACACAGCTCAGCTTCCTAAAATTGTGTATAAGTGAAAATAAAACAAACAAACAAACAAACAAACAAACAAACAAATAAAACAGAATGCCGGGCATGGTGGCGCACACCTGTAATCCCAGTGGCTTGGGAGGCAGAGGTAGGAGATCACAAGTTTGAGACCAGAGGCAGCCTGTGTAATTTAGCAAGACCCTGCCTCAAAAAGTAAAGAAAATGGGCTGTGGGCAGAGCTCAGTGGTCCAGCACTTGCAAAGCATGCAGGCGTGAGGCCCTGGGTTCAACCCCCAGTACCGCAAAAAAAAAATAAATAAATAAATAAAATAAATAAATAAAATAAAATAAAATAAAGCTCCATTTGCATTCCAGCAGGTAGGATCTATTTGGTCTTCTCCTTAGTACTTAGGGGCCTGTTGGAAATGATAATAATGGTGTAAGAGTTGTTAGAATCAAAATGGAGTCACTCGTGTTCACGCTCTATCAAAAATGAATAAAGCCAGGGAGGTGTGAAGGAGGAGCACTCACGCACGCATGTCCAATAACACAAACTACCACAGGACACTCTGGCGGAAACGCAGCCTTGCCCAAAGGCCACTGCAACCTTACACAAAAAATACTTCTGCGAGGACATCTGCCCGGTCACCGCCTTTCAGCCTTGGACTGATGCCACCCTTGTTGATCCTTGTAACCAACAATAATTATTTTAAAATGACTCATGTGATCCTGGCCTGCAGCCGTAGCCCTGTGGAATCCGATCCCGTCAGATCTCGGAAGCTAAGCAGGGCTGGGCCTTGTTAGTACTTGGATGGGAGACCTCCTGGGAACATCAGGTGCTGTAGGCTTGGGAGAAGGACCTGGCGACCCCCTCCCAAAAATCAATCTGCCATTGAAAACCCTATGCACAGCAGAGAAGCACTGACAATAGTGTTTCCCCTGTTGTACAGAAGGTTGCTATGAGTCGGATACCGACTCGACTGTACCTAACAACAACATGTGATCCTGCTTGTTTTACTTTCACAGAGTCTTGCCTTCCTTTGCCTCCCTGAATATGCCCAGGATTTACTACAGCATGTGGATTCTGCCTTGCAATGCTCATTCCTAATTAAGCTCATTATCCCTGGAGAAGATCTTTCTCTGCGGATACTTAGGTTAATCATGGTCACACCATGTATAGAGACCCAGGAGTTAAGTCCCTGATGACAAACCCTCTGATTCTCAGGACATAATTTTTATTGTAGATGTAGATGTAGACCCTGAAAGTCATGGTATTAATTCATTTATCCACCCTAAGTGTTAATTCAAGCCTGCAGCCGTAGCCCTGTGGCATCTGATCCTGTCAGATCTTGGAAGCTAAGCAGGGTTGTGTCTGGTTAGTACCTGGATGGGAGACTACCTGGAAATACCAGGTGCTGTAGGCTTGGGAGAAGGATCCGGCAACCCACTCCTAAAAATCAATCTGCCGTTGAAAACCATATGAACAGCAGAGAAGCACTAACAATAGTGTTTCGCCTGTTGTTCGTAGGGTCACTATGAGTTGGATACCGACACGAAGGCACCTAACAACAACAAGAAGCATTAATTCAGTAAATATACTTATCCATTACAGAGATTTTGATGTCTACCAGGTGTAGTGGTAGATTTTGATGTGTACCAGATATAGTGAAAGTTTTTCAGTGAGGGAAAATGAGCCCCCTCCCAGAGCTCTATCACTCCCTGGGAGAGGCATGCAGATAAATGGAGCCCAGGAGTCAAGGTGAATTTCAGATTTGTATCTGCATGTGTGTTTTTCTTCTGTTGCCTGAGGCATAAGAATCCCTTCCTTTTATAGTTCCATATCAGAAAATGTGTTTGTGAGCAGTGTAGCATTGACTGGGAGCTTGATCTGGGAAACGTAAAGCTGAACATGGTACCCATCACACTGACGGGTGTCTTAGTCCATTGTCTGCTACTGTAATGGAATATCTGAGGCTGGGTAATTTATGAGGAACAGAGACTCATTTTGCTCGTAGTTCCGGAGGCTGGAAAGTCCAAGAGCATGGTGCTGGCATCTGGCAAGTGCCTTTGTGCTGCACTGTCCTATGGCCAAAGGGGGAAGGGCAGGAGAGTGTGAGATCAGAGGACAAGAGAAGGCCAAGCTGCATTATAACAACGTATTCTCATGGTAACTAAGCTTGTTGTTGTTGTTGTTAGGTGCCATCCAGTCGGATACCGACACATAGCGACCCTGTGTACAACAGGCGAAACACTATTGTCAGTGCTTCTCTTCTGTTCATAGGGTTTTCAATGGCGGATTGATTTTTTTGGGGGGTGGGGCGGAGTGGGTTGCTGGGTCCTTCTCCCAAGCCTACAGCACCTGGTGTTTCCAGGTGGTCTCCCATCCAAGTACTAACCAGGCCCGACCCTGCGTAGCTTCCGAGATCTGATGACACAGGGCTATGGCTGCAGGCAGTAACTAAGCTACTCCCTTAATAATGACATTAATCCATCAAGGAAAGTACAGCCCTCTGGACTTAGTCACCTCTTATTAGACCCCATCTCCCAACACTGTCATATTGGGGATTAAGTTTCAAACACGTGAACTTTGGGGGCCACATTGAAACCATAGCAATGGGTCATTGGCTTGAACCACCCATCCAACATTTCTGTTCTTTTGGGTTCCTCCTCAAGTGCATCCCCCATGAGGGCTTTAGTTTCTTGTCCCTTCCTTGCAGCAGCCCCCAGCCTCACTAGGCCCCTTCCTTCCCTTCCTAGATTCTACTTCACAAATGCTTTCCTCTGACCTCTCTGTCATGCAGAGCTACACAGCTCTCCCCTGGCGCTGCCACATTGAAATATTTCTTCTCGTGTTTGAAAAATTAGACCTACCTAGCTTAGAAGACAGGGGAGGAACTATCTTATGCTACTGGACTAGGTACTTTGAGTTCTTACATCTCACTTTATCCCAAGACACTTATCAAGTTGTTTATTCCAATGTGTTCCCCAAGAAAACACTGGTGAGTAAAAATGTTCTTCATCTTCTCAGACATACAACCCCCTCTAAAATCTAGCGTATGGAATTTTGTGCAAGAGCAACTGAAAAGCACGATCCTTTCTAATGGAAGCATGAAGAAAGGCCAGCTGGAGGAGGCGGTGTTTGAACCAAGCTTTGATGGGACTCTTTTGAGAAACTAGGTTCAATTTCAAAGCCTAGTAATTTACGAACTCATTCACCCTTCTGATCACTTGGCTTTGTTCCTCAGGCCCCCATCCCAGCCCTGCAGGCCATCTCCTACTTTGTCCTGACGTTCGCTCTTAACCAGAGACTTGGAGTAAAGGAGGTAACGTGAGGTCCTTTTCTGGTGAGCTATCAGGAGGGGGAAACAGGCCAAGCCACCACTCACTCGTGGAACATAGGACTAAAAAGAAAAAATACTGGCCCTGTAGTTTCAATTGTTCCCCTAAAATGTCTTATGTCATTTGTTACTTTGGTTTTCTTTGGCCGGGATTTGTTGTTGTTGTTGCTTTCAACATATTTTGGAACTAGACTAAGCTTGGCACTTAGATGTCCCCCTGGCCTCACAGCGTAGGATGCCTGGAATTGGTCATCAGGACAAGCCAAGGAGTGCAAAGGAATTCCTCTGTCCTTACGACATTATTTTGTTCCTTGTATCAAAAGAGAGTTCGATGAGAGAATTCATTTGTCCTTCGCCACACTACAAAGGACAGACACAATTTTTCTCACAGGATTTAAAGCTAAAGTAAATCATTTTCTGGGTTTCCTGCAATATTTAATGGAAACTAAAATTCATACCCCCTCCCACAAAACCCAAACAACAATAACAAAAAACCTTCCTTTTAAAAATCCTATGCAGAGGTCAGAACATAATAAAAAGCTAAAGTCATCTTAGTGGAGAAGGGATAATTTGGGGAGCACAAAAGAAGGAGGGAGGGATCTAGCAAAAGGAGGAAATCCAGGGAGAGAAGAGGGGGGAGAGGAGGAACAAGGAGGAGTGAGGAATGGGGGAGGAGGAGACCTCAGGGTGAACAGCCCAACTTTAATAGTTCTGGAAATAATTATAATAACACCAATAATACTAAGAATGATAATAATACAGATGGGCTGGAAAATTCAGGTAATAGTACTGACAATGTAAAAAGATAGTTCACTACAGAAAATGTTTCATCTTAAACATAACTGGGATCCAAGGATATATAGAAAAATATTACCACAAAAAGATGCAAATGGAAGAGAGGTCTTTGGTGGGGGTGGTGGGACAGGGGGAAGAAGTGCACAAGAGGGTAAGGGGGAACTTATCTGTGCAATGTACAACAAAATGCATATATGGAAATGTCACTATGAAATGCATGTCAGAATGAAACACATTAAGTTGTACATTAAAAATTTCCAAAAAAACAAAACACCTTCCTTTTGAGAAGATCATCCCCAGAAAGAAAGGAAGGAAGAAAGAAAAAGAAAAGGAAAGAAGGAAGGAAAGAAAGAAAAAGGAAGGAAAGAAAGAAAAAGAAAGGAATGAATGAATGAATGAATGAATCTGGAAGATGCAGATATATAAGTGCACATAGCATTTTGAAGTGTGTGTATACATGCTTTAAGACTTTCAACTGTTACATACAGCAACCCAATTGAAAATAGCTTCAGCAAAATGGGAGTTTTGTTTGGGCTATGGAAAA
This sequence comes from Pedetes capensis, assembly GCA_007922755.1. Classification (NCBI taxonomy): domain Eukaryota; kingdom Metazoa; phylum Chordata; class Mammalia; order Rodentia; family Pedetidae; genus Pedetes; species Pedetes capensis. The sequence goes on along the minus strand of VMDO01008290.1, from coordinate 2,652 downwards.
GTCCAAAACAGATCAGTCTTCAATCATGGCTGCATCCAGGTGATCAGAGGATGCTGTGTAAGTCCTTATTCTTCCCTCTCACTCACTCTGCTTTTCCTCTTCTCAGACAAGCTCTCCCCTGTGGTGTCAACGTGACCTCCAGCAGCTCCAGAATTACATTCTGCCAGCTAAATAACCCTAGAGGGATGTGTGCTTCTTTCCGAACAGTCTTTGTGAAAAGTGCAGCCTTCCATCTCTAAATTAGATTTGGTGCCCACCTTTATACTAACCTTGGCAACTTCAGTGGAATAGGCCTGAATCACTCACTCCTGAAGCAGGGGTAAGGGTGAGGAAGAAACATTAGGTGACATTATCAGAAAGGAAAATGGTTGGACAATCACTTGGTGCCTATTGCAGTGGAATGCCTAGTTAATGGTGAAATAAATAAAGTGGGCAGGGCAAGGAAGGCAGCTGCTAGGTGCTGTCAGAGAACAAAGAATTGGTTTATACTAAAGAAATTCTGAGGGCTGGGATTTAGCTCAGTTGGTTGAGCACTGTGCTGCAGTCTCTGAGGTACCGAGTTCAATTCCCAGCACTGCAAAAATGGGAGAAGGACCTGGCAATCCACTCCTAAGGCAATCCCGAAACAGTCAGCCATTGAAAACCCTATGAGGGTCACTATGAGTTGGATACCCACTCGACAGCACCTAACAACAACAACAAAGGAATTCAGATCAGGAAGACTTGGTTTTCAAACCAGTTCCATTTATTCTCCGTAAAAGCAATTATAATCCAAGACCCCAAAACCCTTTGCTGAAGTTGCATCTGAGTAACAGTCCATCTTTTGCTGATGCTCACGGATATCACGGTCAACCTGGGTTGCAGATTGGCCATGGGCAGCCTGGCGTGCAGGCTGCTGTGCAGGTGGGCACATTGAGACTAAAGGAAGGAGGTTCAAAAGGCAAGATGGAGAAGTCAAGGCCTTGGCTCATGCGGTGCCCTGTGAAGGAAGGAGGCGAGAGGAAGAAATCCTGGCAATTTGTTTTTAATATTTTTGCTTGTTCTGGGCGCCGGGAAAGCTGCAATATATTGGCTCCTGACTAATGAAAACAGAGGGGAAGCCAGGCTGGAAACCTGGCTATGTTTCTGTGCACAATTAGGTTTGTTTGTTTAGGTCTCTTTTTATTTGTTTTCAGATGACTCAGATAGGAATACTGCAGGCCTTTCAAAGTGAAGTGTTTGTATGAGTATTTTGAGTCCAGGGCTTTGCGAAGTGCAGAGAGACTTGGCTCCCCGAGGTTATTTTCCTAGCAAGGGGTTTTTCAAACTTTCAAGTGGGGCGGGAAGAATGCCATTGCAAGCCAGATCTTATTTTTGTTAGCGGACCCTGATTTGGGGTCATAGAGGGGACAGGGGTTGCAAAGCTACAGACACAGAAGTCCCCAAATGGTGCACAAGGGCATCTACTGTGCTGGGCTCAGCCCTCCCTCTCCTTAATGGCTTTGCCATCTGCATCCTTCGTCCTCTCTGGAAACCTCTTCACGCGCCTGCCTCCCTCTCACCAATCAGCTCGGGAGGTGGACCCCCTTTCTCGGGCCATCTTCCACTTTCATCACCGTGGCTTGGAGCCTGCAGCCTCCTGGAAAATGCAGGGATACTTACACTCTGGGAAGCAGCCAGGCACCTTGCTGCGCTCCTCCACCTAAGGGTAGCAACCCCCGCTGGGGCCCTTGCGACTAGCCAGCAGGTTCTGGCATTCAGGGTCTTGGGAGGGGTTGGACGGAAGCCTGTGTCCTCCTGGATGAGTGAGATGCCATCCAGGTGGCAAGACAACCACTGTTGTCTCTCTTCTCAGAGCCTTGTATCCCCCGTGGCTCTACCTCTGAGTGGAGATTCTGGATGGCAACAAGTGGTCCTGGATGCTCTCAAAGGCAAAGGCCATCTGTCAGCAGCAGTAGCAGCTCTCTACATTTTCTGGAAGGTGGAACCCAGCCCAGAGGCTCCCACAGTCTCCCTGGGATGTGAAGAAGACCAGCCAATGCCCTGGCCAGAGAAGCACGCTCTTTAAGACTCTCCAGTGAAAGTCCTGGTCCCCCAGCTGTCACTTTACAATGCTCCTCTCCTGCTGAATGTATCCATAAACTCCTCTGCTTTTAAGACTCTCCTCCTGCAGTGTTCCCATTTGGGGGTTGAAGCCTCCTGAACCTTTTAAGAGAAAGACTTGTTCTATCCGAATTCACACAGTTCGGGAATGTCTTCTTCAGCCACTGCCTTCCAGACTACATCCTGGGGCCAAACACAGTTCTGCCCAATTTCCTGCACTTTGTTGTGCCCACATTAATTTGTCAAGTGCAGGGACAGGTGGTGAGGGCAGCCACGGCCCCATGTCCTAGCACACTCTCGAACAAGGATATGGGCGTGGGTACTTAGTGGGGAGGAGAGCCCAGGGTGATAGAAAAATGTTAAGAGGCCATTGTTTGGACTAAGTTTCTGCTATGGATCCCAAGATTTCAGACTAAAAAGTCAAAATGGAGTCACTTGTGCTAAAAGTCAACCCAAAACTCAGTTGCCTGATCTTCTGAGAAATCAGGATTGCTGGGCGTGGTGGCGCACACCTGTAATCCCAGCGGCTGGGGAGGTGGAGGCAGGAGGATCGCAAGTTCAAGACCAGAG
>VMDO01008289.1:70067-85182 GCA_007922755.1 Pedetes capensis | reverse complement strand
GCCTTTAAGGCTGCAGATCTTGTGGCCCCTCCCCTGCAGCTGCTATCAGCTATCCAGCCCCACTGCAATCATAGGGAGTGAAGGAAGCAGGTCAGGCTACCAATCCCTGTCTCCTCAGGCAGCAGGAAAGTGCTTCCCAGGCCGTGGCCTCCAGCAGGTCTGCTGCAAAAGAGACAGAGCTACTACCCCCTTCTCATCAGTGAGCAGGGAAGTGCCTCTCAGATGCCAGGCTCTGGCCATTTGCTTTGACCCTAGTGTGACAATTGGGCCTCCAGTATCTCCTCCTTCAGATCCCCATACCAGCTGTCTCACTGCTGCTTTGTTGGCCTTACTGTTGTTGTCACTGCCTCTGCTTCCTTTTCTTCTTTCTTTGTGTGACCAGCTCAGCCACACTACCCAAGGTAGTCAGAAAGACCATTGGAGAGAAGCCTTCTATTGGGCCTGTTGTTGAAGGTGTCTCCCAGCTCATTTACTTGCATGAGCTGAGTATCCTCTTATATAGCCAGCAAGGGGGTATTTGCACCAGTCACAGCAATTCTACCATGCAAATAGAAATTTGTGTTTAGTCACTTCTCAGAACAAACCCCACCCCACCCCCGCCTTCTTGGTGACCAGGGGAAGTGCTCCCCCTCTGGCCTGGGTGGAAATGGCTACAGGCAAAGTTCAGTGGAGATTGCATGAGATATGTTGGCTGGGGCTACACCCCAAGAGCTGTAGCAAATAGTTGCAGTTCCATAGCTTCCTTCAGTTGTTCATGGAGTGTTCACAACAACAGGTGCTGTTTGAGGGTAGCTAAGCTACATAACAGTTCCTTTGGTCAGAGCAGCCAGAGCCACAAGGGATAGCCCTATAGCTGCCAATTATGGAATTGTATCATCCCATCCCCCCCCACCAGTGCTTCCTTACAGAAAAATAATCAGCAGAAGGAGCACTGACAGGAATGAAAAACACTTACTATTAATACTAATACTGATTTCTGTAGTGTAGAGTGCTTGCTATGCATACTCTGAGGCCCTGGGTATGATCCCCAGCACTGGAAAAAAAAAAGGTGGGCAGGGGTGGAGAAGGACCTGGCAGCCCACTTCCAAAATAATCCTGAAACAGTCAGCCATTGAAAACCCTATATAGGGTCACTATGAGTCAAACCCAACTCAATGACACCTAATAACAACAATTAACTGCACCACACATGCAGCACCCCAAGGAGAGGTGGATCCCCTTGATCTGTCTCAGAGGATTTTAGGATTTACACAGTCTCTGTGTAAGCACCCCAGACATTGCTTTCTCCTTTTCCTTTTCTTTTGGTAGTTTTTTGTAAATATTAAGAACCAGCTGCCAAGTCACACATCTTTAATGTACAGGAAGAACCTCAGCCTACAACGTTAGCTTTGCTCATGGTGGGTTTCCGTTCAGATAGAACAGTTTTGACATATTTCAATTTTACTGAGATTGGGTTTCCATATAGTGGAGGAAGGAAACTTGAGTGCTTTATGGAAGCGTGTACCCTTAAAATCCCTGCCAATGTTAAAGTTTTTCAGAGTTGTGATTGGAGCAGGGCCATAGTCACTGCTAGCAGAATGCAATGAACAGAGACCCCCTAAGGTGTTGCTGTTGTGAGTGTAAATACAGAAAAATGCTTGATGAATGGAGTTCATTGCAACATTATGTACAAAAGAGACAAATTAGATAGGAAACAATGGGGAAGCAGCAGGCAATTGGAACATGGCCAGAAAATTATGGTACTTCCATATGACTAAATCTTATAGAGGCTTTCAAAATGTTTGTGTTGTTGATAATGAAGGAAAATGATTGTGCATTACACTGAGTCAACAGCAGGCTGTAAAACCATATACATAGTATCATTTCAACTAAAGAGAGAAAAATGATGCAAAGACTGGAGTGAAGTATACCAAAAGTTTTCAATGTTTTTTTTCCTAATAGGGGGATTATAGGTATTTAAATTTTTTTATACTTTAGCCAGGCATGGTGGCGCATGCCTATAATCCCAGTGTCTTGGGAGGCGGAGGCAGGAGGATCGCAAGTTCGAGACCAGAGGCAATCCATGTAACTTAGTGAGACCCTGTCTCAAAAAGGAAAAAAATGGGCTGGGGGCGCAGCTCAGTGATCCAGCACATGCAAAGCATGCAAGTGCGAGGCCCTGGGTTCAACCCCCAATAACACACACACACACACACACACACACACACACACACACACACACACTTATATTTTTAGTCTGTTTTTAAGTATTTTGTTGTTTATATTCCTTAGTAAGCAGAAAAAAATGTTTTAAAAAATCCCGTCTTTATTTCCACCAAATCTGGGGCGAACAGCAGGGCTTATGGTAAATGTCAGGAAGCTGGGGTTCACTCACATGTGCTCCCAAGGAGACAAGGGAGCAGGGTCTGGCTATCACTTAATAACAGGCCTATTGTGTGCCTGCACTGCTGGTTTCCATTCCAGTGCCAGAATTTTAAATGTGAAATGTGGATTGAAATTAGTCATGCTTCCATGGGTCTGAAATTATCCGTTTTGCTCTGCAGTAGCCAGCAAGTAGTTGTTATTTCTTATTTTAAATTTTAACTGTTTGTTCAGGCTGAAGTTTAGGCAGCTTGTCTTTTTAAATACTTTAATATACATTTTGCAAACTTTTTTTTTATTGGTTGCATCAACTAGTGGATCCATCAGTTAGTAGGTCAAAGAATTATATGTAAACCAGGTACAGTGGCACACAGCTGTAATCCCAGGATGCAGGAGGATAGCAAGTCTGAGGTCACATCCAGCCAGTGTAACTTAGTGAAACCCTGTCTCTAGATAAAAAATAAAAAAAGGACCTGGGGGTGCAGCTCAGTGGTAGAGCAATCGTAAAGTATGCCCAAGGCTCTGGATTCAAACCTCCAGTACTGCAACAAAATAAAACAAAAAGAATTATATTACTGGTTCTATTAATTAATAGATCAGAGGATTACTAAATAGAACCAAAATCTTCTGTTGGAGAGGCCAATAAGCAAGTCAGCCCTGTTGTTGTTGTTTTGTTGTTAGGTGCTGTTGAGTCGGTATCCGACTCATAGCGACCCTCTGTACAACAGGGGAAACACTACTGTCAGTGCTTCTCTGATGTTCTATGGTTTTCAATGTTAGATTGATTTTTGGGAGGGGGTTGCCAGGTCCGTCTCCCAAGCCTACAGCTTCTGGTGTTCCCAGGCGGTCTCCCATCCAGGTACTAACCAGGCCCTACCCTGCTTAGCTTCTGAGATCTGACGGGATCGGATGCCACAGGGCTATGGCTGCGGGCAAGTCAGCCCTAGCATTCTAAAACAATGAAACTTCCTGGTCTCAGCTCTTAGCCTCCACGGCCACTGTCGCTGAGAGACTACAGCTCATCTGTGAGGAGTCTGTCATGCGAGGTTAACACTTAACACTGGTCCTTACCATAATACTCACAGCCACCATCTACCACCGCCATCTACCAACTTGCTAAATGCTGGACTTGGTGATGGATGTTTTGGGGCTGCCAGCTCATTCAATCTCTCCACAATTCCATGCAGCAGGCATTGCCACGCCCCTTTTATAGGTGAGAAAGCCTCCAGGGAGTCAACTAATTTGTCCCCGGGCTGAGGACAAACATGGGACAGGACCCCATGCCCTGGCTGACTTGTCTTCTTTCTGCCAGCTACCTCCCTATGTACGCCTCTTAGGAATACTTCTTAAATTAGCATTATTCAAATCCAAGAAAATATGTGAGAAATGAATAGCTATATGATTTGAAATGAGAGCTTTCTCCTCATGGTTTAATTTGATTTGCAAATCAGTAGACTATTTTGCTATGGTCTCGTCATAGACATTATTAGATAGGTGAAACTAATAGATTAAATCTTTAGGTTCTTTGCCATCAATGAAATTGAAGAAAAATTATCTTAGTTCCTTATCCTAGTCAACCAAAATTAGAGGAAACTGACTTTTTCTCTTTTTTCTTGTCTACTGTACTTTCCTACTATCTTTCTCCTTGCAAATTAGTGAATTACAGAAAAGGGGGGGAAAAAAACCTTCCCTCTTTTGTTCTTTTAAACAGAACACACTAGTTTCATCCATTTTTCCCACAATTGCCCTCTCCAATTTAGATAGATATTCTGTAGTGATTTACAGTAAGGGTTTAGTAGATGTTTTTAGCTTTCCAGAAGTTAAGATTGTTTTTAAACTTCATAATATGAAAGTGTTCAAAGGTATGTAAGAGTAGAAAGAGCGGTGCCTCTTACCTGCTGTCATCATTTATCCACGTGATCATTTTGATTTGTAACTCACCCAGTCCCCCTCACCCCATATTGGGTTCTGTTAAAGCAAGTCCAAGGCGGTGTATTGTTTTACTAGTAAGTTATCAGTGTGCATTTCTTAAATATGAAGACTCTTTTTAAAAGCCTATGACATTATTATTATGCTTAAAATCCATAGTAATTCCTTAACATCAACTAATATCAAGTCAGCATTCATATTTCCCTTAGCATCTAGTAGATTACTGTTTAGTAAGTTTTATTGAGGTGTAATTTACTATCAAAATTCACCTTTTAACATGTGCAATTCATTGGTTTTTAAATATTCATGAAGCTATGAAATTATCACTATCTTGTTATTGTTAGGTGCCATTGAGTCAGTATCCAACTCATAGCCACCCTACATACAACAGGCGAAACACTATTGTCAGTGCTTTCTGCTGTTCGTAGGGTTTTCAATGACAGATTGATTTTTGGGAGTGGGTTGCTGGGTCCTTCTCCCAAGCCTACAATACCTGGTGTTCCCAGGCGGTCTCCCATCCAAGTACTAACCAGGCCCAACCCTGCTTAGCTTCAGAGATCTAATGGGATTGGATGCCACAGGGCTACGGCTGCAGGCTATCACTATCTAATTTTAGAAAATTCTTACCACCCAAAAAGAAATCCCATACCGATTAGCAGTCACTTCTGGTTGCTCCCTTTCCCCAGCCTCTTGCAGCTGCTAGTACAAGTTCTCCCTCTATGGATTGGCCAACCTGGGACTTTTTCTATGAAGAGACTCATGCAATACATGGTCTCTCTCCATTGTCTTCTCTTACTTAGCATAACTGTTTTCAAGGTATGTCCATGTTACAGCATACATTGTTCCTTTTCATTGCCAAATAATATTCTGCTGCAGGCAACATTGTTTATCAGCTGATTAACAATGATTAACATTGTTAATAGCTCATGAACATTTAAGTTGTTAATAAATGCCCTTATGAAATCCATTCATTAATCTCTTTTCCCCCAATATGTATTTCAATTATATTTAATTTTTTAGTACTGTGAGGTTGACCCCAGAGCCTTACACATGCTAGGCAAGTGCTCTACACCTGAGCTGCACCCCTGGCTCTTTTTATTTGTTTGTTTTGAGACAGGGTCTCATAAATTGTACAGTCTTTCTGACCTTGAACTCACAGTCCTCCATCCTCATCCTCCTGAGGTGTTGGGATTACAGAATATACCATCTTGCCCAGCTATTTATTGATTGATTGCTTGAGAGACAGAGTCTTGCTATGTGCCCAGGCTGGCATCAGCCTGGTGATCCTCCTGCCTCTGCCTCCCTAATGCTGAGATTACAGGTGTAATCCTACCACACTTAGCAAGATTATTACTTGATATCATAATAATATGCATGAGTAGATTTGACTAACTTTACCTGAATTTCTTTATTTACAGCAACTTCAGTTTTAAAAATGTTATTAGCATGGATACAACTTCTTCAAGTCCTGTATTCCAATCCTAACATTAAAAAAGATGAAAGAAAACATTTGCAGTTTACTTATGAAAGTTTTTATCCCTGAGACTCTGAATGTCCCTCAGAGCCAGAGATTTTTCACTTACTAAACTGTGGGGTCGCCTGCAACCGTAACCCTGTGGAATCCAATCCCATCAGATCTTGGAAGCTAAGCAGGATCAGGCCTGGTTAGTACCTGGATGGGAGACCGCCTGGGAACCCCAGGTGCTGTAGGCTTGGGAGAAGGACCTGGCAACCCCCTCCCAAAAAATCAATCTGCCATTGAAAACCCTATGAACAGCAGAGAAGCACTGACAATAGTGTTTCCCCTGTTGTACAGAGGGTTGCTATGAGTCGGATACCGACTCGACAGCACCTAACAACAACAACAAACTGTGGGGTCATATTGTAGGGAATACAACTCAAGGTGGTTTATGGTAACTTATGAAATAATGTGAGAGCAACAGGAAGCTACTGGCCATATAGGGTGCTCTTATCACTGCAAACCATGGACTTCAGCCTGGCCATTCTTCTCCCTTTCCTTCCGGAGGGTAGGCGGGGTCTGCTTGAGAGGATGCACATAGCAGGGCGGACGCAGAAACTCAGATGTTTACAGAACGCTCTTCTCACCAGAGGCTGGAGTGTAGCCCAGTTGGTAGAGCACCGCTCTGCACTTTCTGAGGACCGGAGTTCAATCCCTGTTGTTGTTGTTGTTCTTGTTAGGTGCCATCAAGTCGTGTCTGACTCATAGCAACCCTCATAGGATTTTCAATGGCTATTTCAGGATTGCCTCGGGAGTGGATTGCCACGTCCTTCTTCCATTTTTGTGGTGCTGGGAATTGAACTCGGGACCTCAGAGACTGCAGAGCAGCGCTCTACCAACTGAGCTAAATCCCAGCCCGGGTTCAATCCCTAACACCATAAAAATGGGAGAAGGATGTGGCAGTCCACTTCCAAAAACAATCCCGAAACAGCCAGCCATTGAAAACCCTAGGAGGGTCACTAAAGAAAAGACCAAATTGTATGTCGGAAGACACACTGAAACTTGCTTTTGAACATCTAGTAGCTAATGTAAAGGAAGCCATGGTGAGGTTAAGGAACTAAACAGAAGATTTCAAAGGACAACTGGAGAAGACAAAATCAAGTATTATACTGACATGTGCAAAGAGCTGGACATAGAAAACCAGGAGGGAAGAGCATGCTGTTTTTCTCAAGCTTAAGGCATTGAAGAAAAAAAAAAAATCAAGCCTTGAGTGGCAATAGTGGGGGATTCTTCAGGGAAAATATTAAGCAATGCAGGAAACATCAAAAGAAGATAGAAGGAATACACAGAGTCATTATACCAAAAGGAATTGGTGGATGACAAGCCATTTCAAGAGGTTGCATATAATCAGGAAGCAATGGTATTTTAAGAAATGGAAGCTTACTTGAAGGAATTGGTGAAACACAAGGCTCAGAAGAGATGTTTCAACAAAACAGATGCAGCACTTAGAGGTGCTTGCTTGTCTAGGCGAAGAGATTTGGAACACAGCTACCTGGCCAGCTGACTGGAAGAGATCCACATTTGTGCCTATTCCCAAGAAAGGGGACCCAACCAAATGTGGAAATTATCAAATGATATCATTAATGTCACACATAAGCAAAATTTTACTAGTGATTGTTCAAAAGTGACTGCAGCAGTATATAGCCAGGGAACTGCTGGAAAATCAAGATAAATTCAGAAGAGGGCATGAAACCTGGTACCTCATTGAAGATGTCAGATGAATATTAGCTGAAAGCAGAAAGGTGTCTATCTATGTTTTATTGACTCTGCAAAGACATTTGGCTGTGTGGATCATAACAAATTATGGATAACATTGTGAAGAATGGGAATATCAAAGAACTTAATTGTACTCATGAGGAATCTGTACATGGACCAAGAAGCAGTTGTTTTAACAGAACAAGGAAACACTGCCTGGTTTAAAGTCAAGAAAGGTATGCATCAGGGCTGTATCCTTCCACTCTACCTCTTTAATCTCTGTGTGAGCAAATAGTCCAAGAAACTAGACTTTATGAAGAAGAACGCAGCATCATGATTGGAGGAAGACTCATTAATAACCCGCATTATGCTGATGCCACAATTCTGCTTGCTGAAAATGAAAATGATTTGAAACATTTACTGATGGAGATCAAAGACCACAGCCTTCAGTATGGATTGCACCTCAACATCAACAAAACAAAAATCTTAACTAGATCAGTAAGCAACTTCATGATAAATGGAGAAAAGATTGAGGTCCGAGATTTTGCTTTACTTGGTTCCACAATCAACTCTTGTGGAAGCAGCAGTCAAGAAATCAAAATAGACATTACACTGGGAAAAGACCCATTACATTGCAAAAGACCTCTTTAAATACTGAAAAGTAACGATATCACATTGAAGACGAAGGTGCACCTGACTCATGCTACAGTATTTTCAGTCACATCATATGCTTATGACAGCTGGACATTGAATAAGGAAGACAAGAGAAGAATCAATGCTTTATTATGATACTGGAGATGAATACTGAATATACCACAGACTGCCAAAAGAACCAACAGATCTGTCCTAGAAGTGCAACCAGAGTGCTTCTTGGAAGCAAGGATGGCTACACTGTGTCTTAATGTATTTTGGACATGCTGTTAGGAGGGACCAATCCCTGGAGAAGGATATCATATTTGGGAAAGTGGCAGGTCAATGATAAAGAGGAAGACGCTCAACTAGATGGACTGACACAGTGTCTGCAACAATGGGCATAAACATACCTAAGATCGTGTACCTGGCACAGAATTGGGGAGTGTTTCATTCTTTTGTACATCAGGTCACTGAGTTGGACCCAACTCAAGGGCACCCCACAACACCACTAACAACAACGTCTTACCAGAGGGAAGGAGGTAGATTTCAGAGCAGAAAAATACCCCAGGAATATTATAGACTAGATCCTTTTCCTAATGGAGAAGGAAGATGGGGTCATGCAGGCAAGGGCCTTTTCTGAGAAGCGCTCCTTTTGGGTATAGCCCACAGCCTGTTGGGGACTCAGTGAGCACTACCATGCTGGCTTCTGACACCCAACCCTGAGTTCCTCCTCTTCGCTCTTCTGCCTGCCTCCCTTTGCCTGGGCATCAGAGTGAGAAGCAAGCGTCAGGGGTGAGAACGTGTTTGAGGCCTTCCGCTAACTCTCCAGGTGTGTGGGATGCAGCCCGTGGGTCCAGCCTCCTCTCCCTCTCAATCCTAACTTAAACACTGCACTTCATTCTTTTCACACTGTATTCAGGATACTAAGTTACACCCTAGGGCTGGGATTTAGCTCAGTTGGAAGAGTGCTGAGCTGCAGTCTCTGAGGTCCTGAGTTCGATTCCCAGCACCACAAAAATGGGAGAAGGACCTGGCAATCCACTCCCAAGGCAATCCCGAAATAGTCAGCCATTGAAAACCCTATGAGGGTCGCTATGAGTCGGACACGACTCAATGGCACCTAACAACAACAACAACAAAGTTACACCCTGGTGGCCCAAGTTGTGCATTTCATCATAGGGATGCAGCCACAGGACATTAGCTACCTCTTGTTGGCTTACTGTGTGCCAGGCGCTGTGCTAGGAACTTTCTTTCCTCATTCCCAACCCTCGGCAACCCTGCAAGGTGGGCATGATTGTCTGTATTTTATCAGGAAGCCAAGACGTGGCCAAGGCAGGGGCACTTCCCCAGCTATGAGGTTGAGCTCTGGTCTGCCTCCGGAGCCCGCCTTTCTGTCACATGTGCTTGTCTGTCCCCCTGGAAACCTGGGGTTCCCAACACCTGCCGTGCCTCTGCTGAGTGCACTCCCAGCACACAGTTTCTCGTGCCGCCCTTTCCGAGCTCTCCTTTTGGACATAGCCCAGACTGCATGGTGACAAAGCCGGGGTCTCTCCACCTTTTTCCCTCCGCAGAGTGGCCGCCACGCCCCTCGCCGCCTGCCTTCCTCCCACCCCTCCTGTCTCCTCATGGTTTCCAGCATCACTGTAATAGTTCTGTCTGCCTTCAGTGCTCTTCTAGGGTGTGCGTATTGTGTTGTGTGATGCTAGGGATTGGACCTGGGGCCTCACATCCACTACACAAGTGCTCCAGCACTGAGCCACGCCCCAGCCCTACTCTATATGTTTTAAGATGTTGGACAGTCTGCAAAGTCCCGCTGCGTGCACTCGATTTTCTTTATGTGGGCCTTTAAAACCATATTTCCACTCTAGAAGGAAGGACAATTCTAGAGGATTATGAGACTGAGTTTTAACTCAAGAAAGGATTAACAAGCCGGGTGCCATGGCACATGCCTGTAATCCCAGCTACTCAGGAGATGGAGATAAGATTGCAAATTCGAGGCCAGAGGCAGCCTGCATGAACCACCAAAATAAAAAATGAAGAAGGGAGGCTGGCAGTGCTGCTCAGGGGTAGAGCACTTGCCTAGCTTGCCCGAGGGCCAGGTTTCAAGCCTGCCCTTCCAAGCATGGAGGGAGGAGGGAAAGAGAGAGAAAGAAAAAGGGGGGAAGAAAGAAAGGAAAGAAAGAAAGAAAGAGGAAGGAAGGAAGAAAAGGAAAGGAAGGAAGGAGAAAGGAAAGGAAGAAAGAGACAGGAAGGAAGAAAGCAAGAAAAAAAAAGGAAGGAAGAAAAGGAAGGAAGGAGGAAGGAAAGAAAGAGAAAGAAAGAGGTAGGAAGGAAGGAAAAGAAAGAGAAACTTCATAGTGACTTTGAAGGGGTGACATAGTGTCATCTCTAAGAGACCAGGTTTGTGTGGCTGAAGTCCAACTTGGTCTGATCAACAAATACGATTGAACCTCCGTGTCCATGGGGCTTGGTTCTTGGACCCCCACAAGTACCCAGATCTGAGGCTGCTCACGACCCAGTCTGGAGTGGCACAGCGTCCCCACACAACCTCTTCCCACCCTCCTGTATTCCTCCCCTCGTCTCTCGACTGTTTAGAATACCTGGTGCCGTGGAAGCACTTGTGTTGTTCAAAGGATAATGACAAGGAGAAAACCACGTGTTTTTTTTAACATTTCCTGTCTGCGGTTGGCTGAGTGCACAGATGTGGAACCCACGGAATCAGGGCTGTCTGCGTGGAATCCCTCCTGTGGCCAGGACTGGCAGCACAGGCTAGCTGCCAGGAGCCCACGGGTGGTGCCACAGACTGGCACATGGGCTGTCACCTGCTGTGCTGTGTTCTCAGTGTGGTGTGGTGACAGTGGCAGAGCCAGGCATTGCAGGAGCCTGGAGGAGGCCCCCAGCCTGGGTGAGTGGCTTGTAGGGGTGTGGGAGGCAGGTGCCTGCCCCAGTCCCGAGAGGAGCTGGGCGCCAGAGAGCTTTGTCTGCCCCTCCAGCCAGCCCTCTGCCCTGCAGACTGGCCACACCGAAGGCTCCCTTGGCCTCCACCTTCCTGTAGGATTGGGAGGCGGAGATTGGGTGGAGGAGAATTGGGCAGTCAGAGCATCCATACCCTTGCCTCCTTCCCCATGGCTCCCGCAGCCAGCTGTGTCCCTCTGCTCAAGTTGCTGCTGCCACATCCCTGGGTCTGTTTACCTCCAGGCTCGGGCACTTGGTCCCTCCTTCAACCCTTCCTTCAGGCCTAGGAATGGTGACAGCGGACTGCTACTAGCCTTGACTCTGACTGCTCAGCACCATGTGTGAGTCACTTACAGTATACAAGCTGAGTGCTGGCACATGCCTGGAATCCCTGCACTCAGGCAGAGGCAGGAGGATCACAAGTTCAAGGCCAGCCTGGCTTGCACAGTGAGTTCCAGGCCAGCCTGGGCAACACACTGAGACCCTGTCTCAAAAAAACCAAACCAAACAAACAAAAACACAAAAAAACAAAAACAAAAACAAAAAAACCTGTGATGATTATCCAGCAGGCACAGAAAGGATTACTGTACACACCAAGAGTTAGTGTCAGAGAGACCAAGGTGGGGACCAGTGCCTTCAGGTGCGTTGCCCCCCAAGTGAGTGTCTCCAGCTATTTTTATTAGGCCCTTAACGTTAATCCCTGTGGTATCCGATCCCGTCAGATCTCGGAAACTAAGCAGGGTCGGGCCTGGTTAGTACTTGGATGGGAGACCACCTGGGAACACCAGGTGCTGTAGGCTTGGGAGAAGGACCTGGAAACCCCCTCCCAAAAATCAATCTGCCATTGAAAACCCTATGAACAGCAGAGAAGCACTGACAATAGTGTTTCCCCTGTTGTACAGAGGGTCACTATGAGTCGGATACCGACTCGACGGCACCTAACAACAACAACATTAATCATTCTTAGGAGTCAGGGGAAAAGACATTGAAGTAACTTTAAAAGTCAACCCAGGTCCTGTGGGCAGGGGAGGGAGTCGGCATGTCCTGCCAGCTGCACGTAATCCTCAGGTAGACTGGGTCTGTGCTCAAGGTCAAACAGATCACAGAAAGGGGCTTTCTGGCTTGGAGGTCCTGACCCACAAGCAGCTAGAGCCTTCCCCAGCCACTGTTCCTTAGATTTTCTTCAGCCCTTCCAGCTAGGCCTTCTGTTACAACAAACTGGTAAAACACGACAGCGTATAACCAAACGCACCCCAGTGCACCTCCAGGCGATTCCCAGGCACGTACATATTTGAAAGCTGCCAGGGGGTCAGAGTGAGGTGGGGTTTTGTTGAAGAGTCTGGGTGCACAACATGAAAAGTAAAAATGAGTGAAGAGAATAAGAGCATAGCACAGTGGTAACCTTGGCAACATTGAGGGTTGGAACCACAGCCTGGAAGTTGGGGTGCAGCCTCTCCCCTTGTCTCCTCAAGGCCTGGTGGTAAAATGGGAGTCAGAGCAGGCACATTAGCGCCACTTAGAGGAGACCCAATGCGTTTCAAGTTGTTGACCAGTCTTCCCAACACCAAGCACTTGAGAGCTTTTCAACTGTGCTCAGATCTGGTGTCCTGGGGCAGTGCAGCGGGCTGCCCGAACCACTGGCGACTGCTGGGGACATGCAGATAAGGGCTTTAGAGGAGAGTGGCCACGCCAGGCATGGTGGCACACGCCTGTCATCCCAGTGGCTCGGGAGGTGGAGGCAGGAGAATCGCAAGTTCAAGACCAGAGGCAGTCTGTGTAACTTAGTGAGACTCTGTCTCAAAAAGTAAAAAAATGGGCTGAGGGTGCAGCTCAGTGGTCCAGCACTTGCAAAGCATGCAAGCGCGAGGCCCTGGGTTCAACCCCCAGTACTGCCAAAAAAAAAAAAGGCGGGGGGAGGGGGGGAGAGAGAGTGGCCCCGGCAGAGCCAGCAGGAGCACAGGATGGGAGATCAGTGTCAGGTTCCAGGCGGCCACAAGGAGAGCAGAGATAGTAAAGGCAGATAGAGAAGGGATAGACACGGCTGGAGTCCACTTGTTGGACCTGTCCCTAACTTCTCACGGTTCTGGAAACCCAGACCCTTAAACCAGTGTCTCTACTCCAAAAGCCAGACGTTGAATAGGCCAGTTTCCCTGCGTGTGCTGGTGGAGATCTTGCTCCACGGCTGGCTTCCGGCTCCCGGAAGCTGCTGCTGTTCTTGGCGTTCCTCAGGTGTGGACGTGTGGACATGTCCTCCAGTCTCTGCCAATGACTTCACGTGGCCTTCTCCTCTTGTACGGCTCGATGTGGTCTTCTTAGGAGGACACAGTCATTGGATTTAGGGGTCACCCACATCCCTTTGGTCTCATCAACACCCTTCCCTTCATGACACCTGCAAAGCCTCAATTTCCAAATAAGGTCACAACCAAATACATGCTTTTGTTTTGTTTTTTTGTTTTGTTTGCAGTACTGGGAGGTTGCACCCAGGGCCTTGCACACACTTTGCAAATGCTCTGCCCCTGAGCTGCACCCTCAGCCCATTTTTTATTTTTTGAGTCGAGGTCTTGCTGCATTATGCCGGCTGTCTCTGACTCGAACTTGTGATCCTCCCGCCTCAGCCTCCCAAGTCACCAGGATTACAGTATCAACAGTGGTAAGTCACTGTGCCTGGCTACCAAGTACATGAATTTTGAAAAAATGGGATAGACACCGAAATGGTGGGGGGGAGGCAACAAGAGAAGGCAGAGATGAGGCCAGGGTTGCGAAAGGGAGTGGGCGTTAGCAAGGAGAGCAACTGTGTGCCAGAGAAAATGGAAGTCTTCGAAGCATGCAGGCACCAGGCCCTGGGTTCAACCCCCAGTACCACCAAAAAAAAAAAAAAAAAAGAGGAGAGTGGGCTGTAATGTGTCCATAGGTCTGTGGTCCGGCAAGATGCTCAAGGAATGAGGAAGGAAGGCTGTGCGTGGAGTGAAGGGTCGGGCACTGGCTGGTGGGGCCAACTGGCTTTTCCCACTTTATTTTGCATTAAAACGAGGAGGAGGCTAGCCTCAGCTTTAGGCACTCAGAGTTTCAGTGATTCAAAATTTGGCATTGCAGGCAGAATTGTTGGTAGTTTTTAATAGCCTAAACTGAGGCTGTGGGCTGAGATTTAGCTCAGTTGGTAGAGCGATGCTCTGCAGTCTCTGAAGTCCCAAGTTTGATTCCCAACACCCCCAAAATGGGAGAAGGATGTGGCAACCCACTCCCCAGGCAATCCTGATTCAATCAGCCATTGAAAACCCTATAAGGGTCGCTATGAGTCAGACATGACTCGACGGCACCTAACAACAGCAACAAAGTGAGGCTCTTATAATTTTGTGATGAACAAAATAAATTCTCCCACCATCTTAAAATAACCCTTTTCTCTTTAGAATACTTTAGATTTACAGAAAAGTTGCAAGTACAAACGGTTCCCCAATCGCCTAGAGCCAATGCCCCTGTGACTCACATCTAACGTTAGTGTGGCATGTTTGTCACAACAGATGGACCAGTACTGACGCATGATTCTTAATGAAGGCCGTGCTCTGTCTGGATTTTCTAACTGTATCTCTTGTGTCCTTTATTTTGTTCCAGCAACCCCCCTAGGACACCCAGTGATGTTAAGTCACGATGTGTCCACAGGTGCCTCTGGACTGACAGTGCCCCTTGTTTTAATGACCTCGGCAGTGTTGAGGAACACTGGTCAGGTGATTTGCTGACACTGAGCGTGGGTCCGTCAGATGTTTTCACAGGTAGACATAGGAGGCAGGCTTTAGGGAAGAAGGCTGCAGAGGTAAAGCCCCGTTCTCGTCCCATTGCATCGCTGACCAGGGTAAACGCCCTCCGAGTGGCCTTGATCACCTGTGCAGGGGAGGTGGTGCTGGTGGCAGTTGTCAGGCTTTTTTCCACGAGGGTCCTCCCACCCATACTGTCCTGTCTAGAAGGAAGTCGCTGTACCAAGGGGGGAGTCACGTCCCACCTTCTGAGGGTGGAATGTCTACAGAAGGC
>VMDO01008289.1:0-69967 GCA_007922755.1 Pedetes capensis | reverse complement strand
CTGTGCAGTTCCTTTTAGAGTCCTCCTGATTCCTGAGTTGCTTAGATCGGGGCCTTTCCCCACCCGCTTCGAGGAGGGTGTGCCCTGTAGTTGTGATACAGTTAGATTCCTTTCCACAGCTTGCATTCCTTCATGGGGTCCTTCATCTCGTAATTGGTGTTTATTTGCAGACATTAAAGGGCACTGCTCAAGCACAGAGGATCTCTGAGTTTTGGCAGTGTATATGTCATATAGAATAGCTAGCTAACCACCCTAGGCCTGCAGCTGTATCACTGTAGCGTCCGATCCCATCAGATCTCAGAAGCTAAGCAGGGTCGGGCCTGGTTAGTCCTTGGATGGGAGACCGCCTGGGAACACCAGGCACTGTAGGCTTGGGAGGAGGACCCGGCAATCCACTCCCAAAAATCAATCTGCCATTGAAAACCCTGTGAAAGCAGAGAAGCACTGACAATAGTGCTTCACCTGTTGTACATAGGGTCACTATGAGTCAGACACTGACTTAACAGCACCTAACAACAATAAGCACCACCCTATAGGTCTCCTGCGCTTCACCTACTCACCTACCCTCAACCTCTGGCAATACAACCACTGGGCTGTTTTCTGTCTAGTTCGTTTTACCCTTTGTAGAATGTCTTACAAATGGAATCATAAAACATGTGACCTTTCAAACTTGTCCTTGCACTTATCAATGTAGACCTAAGACTCGTGTGTATTGCTGGTAGTTTGGTTTGTTCCTTTTTATTATAGTCCATGGTGAGATTGAACCCATTTGTTTATCTGTCTATCTGTTGAAGGACATCTTGGTTGCTTCCAGTTTTTGACAATCATGAATAAAGCTGCTTTAAATATTTACATGCAGGTTTGTTTAGACATAAGTTTTCAGATCAGTTGGGTAAACACCTAGTATCAGCACAATTCCTGGATCATATGGTAAAACTGTATTTAGCTCTATAAGAAACTGCCAAACTGTCTTCCAAAGTGGCTATGCCATTTGGGGTTCCCACCAGCAATGAATGGAAGTTCTTGTCACTTAGCATCCTGGGCAAAAATTGGTATTTTGTCTGCGTTTTGGATTCTAGCCTTTCTAATAGGTGTGTAAACCTTCAGCCATACCACCCTGGCATCTGATCCCATCAGATCTCAGAAGCTAAGCAGGGTTGGGCCTGGTTAGTACTTGGATGGGAGACCGCCTGGGAATTCTGGATGTTGTAAGCTAGGGAGAAGGACCAAGCAGCCCACTTCCAAAAAACAATCAGCCATTGAAAACCCTATGAATAGCCTAGAAGCATGACAATAGTATTGAGGATGGCACAATGCCAGGTAGTTTTTCGTCTGTTGTATATAGGGTTGCGACAAGTGGGACCTGGCTCAGTGGCACCTAACAATAGCAATAGGTGAATAGAGATATCTCATTACTGTTTTAACTTGCATTTCCCTAATGACAAATAATGTTAAGCATTTTTTCATCTATTTTTTCCATCTATCTGTCCTCTTTGGTAAGGTGTCTTTTCAGATCTTTTGCCCATTTGTCTAAGATGGGCTGTTTATGTGCCATTGAAAACGCTATAAACAGCAGAAAAGCACTGACAATAGTGTTTCACCTGTTGTACATAGGGTCACTATGAGTTAGATACCCACTCCACGGCACCTAACAACAACATATAAGCCCGTTGTCAGATATGTAATATCTGAAATATTTGTAATATTTCATCCCAGTGTATGACTTGTATTTTCATTCTCTTCAGTTTCTTTGGCAGATTTTAAGTTTTCAATGAGGTCCAGGCTATCAGCTTTTTTCTTTCATGGTTGTGCCTTTGTTATTGTATCTGCATGCCTGTCATCCTAGGATGTGTGCTTGAATAGGTTTGCACTTTTCATTGACTTTGAGCTCGTTTTTGTGCAAGTTTCGAGGTGGGGGTCCAGGTACAGTGTTGAAGCAGCGCTTGCTGAAAGATGAGCCTCCCCCCCCCCACATGCCTTTGAACGTCGGTCAACTCTGCTACCATTTAAAATGGACGTCCTCCTCCTTCCTACCTGGCTTAGGTTCCGCAAAAGCAAAGCGTTACCACGACTGAGGGGGAGTTCTGATTTCCTCTTGTGCTTGTCTTACAGCAAGACCACTGGTGCAGACTCTGCCTCTAAGAACCACTGTCAACAATGGCACTGTGTTACCAAAGAAACCCAGTGGCTCCCTGCCATCCCCCTCCGGGCCCAGGAAAGACACCGCTGTGCCGGCAACCAAAAGGTAGGCCAGGAGACGCACCTTCTGTCACTTCTCAAAAGAGCTCCTTAGGGCATAAAAGGGACATTACTTTCCAAAATGATGCTCCCCAGCATTTCATCCGATTGAAGCTTTAGAAGGCCAGCCTTTGCTGCGGCGCTGCCACGGGAACTTCTTGTTTTAGATTTAACTCTTTTCTGTGAAATCTCATTGGCTAAAACCATAGGTGGTTTTCTTTTTTCTCTTCTTTATTTTTACTTAAAGGCCTCTTTATGGAAACCATTGAGATTACAACATAGGTAAATCTGAGTACGTTGCTCTCATGTCCATATGTGGGGCACAGCAGCATTTAGGTGGCCATGTTGTGGTGGTTGTTAGGTGCCGTCGAGTCGTGTCCGACTCATAGCGACCTTCATAGGGTTTTCAATGGCTGATTGTTTCGGGATTACCCTGGGAGTGGATTGCCAGGTCCTTCTCCCACGTTTGCGGTGCTGGGAATCGATGTCAGGACCTCAGAGACTGCAGAGCGGCACTCTACGAACTGAGCTAAATCCCAGCCCCCTTAGGTGGCCATAGCAACCTTAAATTTTCATCTATAAAACTTCAATGAGCTCCTACTTTAAATCGTACCTAGGAGCAGCATTCTCAAAATTATTGTTTTCTGTCCGACATTTCATAGTTTTTCCTTGACTTTTCAATGATTTCATAATTGTCCTATTAAAATGTTACATTTTGGCTGGGCATGGTGCACACACCTGTAATCCCAGCCACTCAGAAGATGGAGGCAAGAGGATCATAAGTTTAAGGCCCAAGGCAGCCTGCAGGATTTAGTGAGACCCTGTCTCAAAATAAAAAGTAAAAAAATGGGTTGTGGGTACAGCCCAATGGTAAAGCATTTATAAAGTGTGGGCGAGGCTCTGGGTTCAACCCCCAAATACTACAAAAAAAAAGGTACATTTTGTAGCCAGTATAAATCCTTAAACTGTAGAAAAGTAAAAGCCTGGTGGTTATACAGGATAGACAGCCTCTGCAACTCTACCTCATGTGTGTGTCTTAAGAATGCAACAGAGCCAGCATAGTGGCTCACACCTGCAATCCCAGCAACTCAGGAGGCTGAGGCAGGAGGATCATGAGTTCGAGGACAGAGGCAGCCCTGATTCAAGATAAAAAAAAAAAGAGAGAAAGAAAGAAAGAAAGAAAAAAAGAAAGAAAGAAAGAAAGAAAGAAAGAACAATTGGGCTAGGGGAGCAGCCCAGTGGCAGAGCTTTTTTTTTTTTTTTTTTTTTGGTACTGGAGGTTAAAAGCCAGGGCCTAGCATTTGCATGCTCTGCAAGTGCTGGACCACTGAGCTGCACCCTCAGCCCATTTTTTTACTTTTTGAGACAGGGTCTCAGTTACACAAACTGCCTCTGGTCTCAAACTTGTGATCCTCCTGTGGCAGCGCATTTGCAAAGTATGTGCAAGGTCCTAGGTTCAACCCTCAAGTACCACAAAAAAACAAAACAAAAGAAACAAACAGAAAAAAACAGAACTAGCCAGGTCCCATGGTGCACACCTGTGATACCAGCCAATTGGGAGCCTAAGGCAAGAGGATCTCCAGTTCAAGGCCAGAGGCAGCCTATGTGACTTAACAAGACCCTGTCTCAAAAAAGAAAAGAAAAGAAAAGAAAATTATAGAGTAGAGCTAGGAGTGTGGCTCTGTGGTGCAGTAGCACTGGGCAGCGGTTGGGAGTGTGTTGAGTTTTGGGTCAGTGAGAAAGAGAATAAGTGAGCCACAGTGCACGTGGTGAGGGGAAGTTTTAAGTAGGCCAAAGGTGTCGAGGTATAACTGTTTCAAATAAATTATGTCAAGCCTAAAAATGGACGTTGAGGCCGAAGCCGTAGGAACAAAGTTATGACATCTTTTAAATATGTTGAGTTTCTACGTATCAGCCTGTCCTTCACCAAGCGCATTCTCCTTGTGTTTCATAACATAGAGATGCGTGTATTTATTTTTTGTGAATTTTTAGAATGTTGGATTTACCGTGCTTTTTTAGAACTTTAAAATGTAATTCTTGGCTTCGTTTTATATCTATTTAATACTGGTTTGAATCATCTGTGTTTATAACCCACATGAAATGACCCCATGGATTCTAATTGGCAGCAGCAGAGAAGACTTATTTGTCTAGGTGTAAGGTTAACAAGGGCTGGGATTTAGCTCAGTGGGTAGAGCACTGCACTGCTTTGCAGTCTCTGAGGTCCCGAGTTCAATTCCCAGCACCGCAAAAATGGGAGAAGGGCCTGGCAATCCACTCCCAAGGCAATCCCGAAACAGTCAGCCATTGAAAACCCTATGAGGGTCGCTATGAGTCGGATACCGACTCGATGGCACCTGACAACAACAACAAGGTTAACAAGATTGGCTTTTTTCTTAGAGATTCAGATTTCCATGGTTGTTTTTTATTGCAGTAAAAATACATAACGTTGTTACCATCTTAACCATGTTTAAGTGTTTAGTTCAGCAATGTTAAGTATACTGGTATTGTTCAACAGATCTCTAGACCGTTTTCCTCTTGCAAAACTGAAACTTTATACCTGTTAAACAGTAATTCCCCTCTCCCCTCCTTGAAGTTCTTAGCAACCACTTCTCTACTTTCTACTTCTGTTTCTGATTTTGATGGCTTCAGATACTTCATGGGTGGAATCATGTGTTCTTTTGTGACTGGCTTCCTTTGCTTAGCATGATGTCCTTGAGGTTCATCCGTATTGCAGCATGGAACCAGTTTCATTTTTCAGGGTGAATAATATTCCACTGCATATACATATATATATATATATATATATATATATATATATATATATATATATATGTATGTATGTGCTGGGATTTAGCTCAGTTGGTAGAGAGCTGCACTGCAGTCTCTGAGGTCTGGAGTTTAATTCCCAGCACTGCAAAAATGGGAGAAGGACCTGGCAATCCACTCACAAGGCAATCCTGAAACAGTCAGCCATTGAAAACCCTATGAGGGTCACTATGTGTTGGATAACGACTCAATGGCACACAACAACAACAACTATATGTATATATACATATATATATATATATACATATATATATAGAGAGAGAGAGAGAGACCGCGAGCGCACATTTTCTTTATCTGTTTATCCACTGATGAATGAGTTGCTTCCACGTTTTAGCTATTGTGAATAATGTCATAGGTGGGCATTGTTAATAATGTTAATAATGCTGCTATGAATGTGAATATACAAATATATCTTTGAGACCCTGATTCCAGTTGTTTGGGGAATATACCCAACAGTGTGATTGCTGGATCATATAGTAATTCTGTTTTTAATGTTTCGAAAAACTTCCATACTATTTTCCATAATGACTGCACCATTTTTACATACCCACCAGCACTGTATAAGGGTTCTAGTTTCTGTGATCCTTCACATTTGTTATTTTCTATTCTTTTTGGTGCCAGCAAGTCGAGTCTGACTCATAGCAACCCTCATAGGGTTTTCAATGGCTGTTTCGGGATTGCCTTGGGAGTGGGTTGCCACATCCTTCTCCTGTTTTGCGGTGCTGGGAATCGAACTCAGGACCTCAGAGACTGCAGAGCAGTACTCTACCAACTGAGCTAAATCCCAGCCCTGGCACAGAATCGGCAAGTGTTTCAATCTGCTGTACATAGGGTCGCTATGAGTCGGACTCGCCTCGACGGCACCTAACAACAATAACACAACAACAATTCTTTTTGGTTTTGTTTTGGTTTGGTTTTTGTTTTTTGAAACAGGATATTTCTGTGTATCCCACATTGGCCTTGAACTTGCATTGATCCTCCTGCTTCAGCCTCCCAAGTGCAGGAATCACAGGCATGCACCACCAAGCCTGGCTCTTTTTTTTGTGTTTTGTGTTTTTTGGTTTTTTTGTTTTGTTTTGTTTTGTTTCGTTTTTTTGAGACAGGGTCTTGCTCTGTATCCCAGGGTGGTCTTAAACTTGTGACCCTTAGCCTCAGCCCCCAAGTGCTAGAATTGTGAGTATGTACCACCATACCCAGCTTTTCTCTGTATAGCTAGTGCCATTCTATTGGGTGTGAGATGATTTCTCACTGTAGCTTGGATTTGCATTTCTTTTATTTCTTTTATGATTAGTGATATAGAGCATCTTTTCTTATGCCTCTGGGACATTTATAGATCTCCTTTGTAGAAACGTCTATCCAAGACCTTTGCCCATATTTTGACTGGGTTATTTTGTTGTTGTTGTTGTTGTTGTTGTTGTTGTTGTTGTCATTGAATTGTAGAAGTTCCTTATACTTTTTGGATATTAACTACTTATCAGATATATGATTTACAAGTATTGTCTGCAATTCCCTGGATTGCTTTTTCATATTTTTGTTTCCTTTGACATGCAGAAGTTTTAAAGTGCATGCAGATAACAATCTGACATGAAGATCATTTTTGTTTTTGGTGTCATATCTAAGAAATCATTACAAAATCCAATGTCCTTTAGCTTTTCACCTGTATTTTCTTTTAGAAGTTTTACAGTTTTGGGTGTTATTTTTAGGTCTTTAATCCATTTTGAGTTAACTTTTGTATATGGTGTAAGGAAAAGGTCCATCTTCATTATTTTGCATATTTATCAGTTATCCTGGTACTCATTTGTTGAGGAGACTGTTATTTCCCCATTGCGTGTTCTTGAGATCATTGATAAAAATCATTTGGCTATATATGCAAGAGTTTATTTCTGGGTTTCCTATTCTGTACCATTGAACTATATAGCTGCCCTTGTCAGTACCATGTGGTCTAAATTACTGTTGCTTTTTAGTATGTTTTAAAATCAGGAAGTGTGAGGTCTTATACTTTATTCTTTTTTTTTCAATATTATTTTGGTTATTTGGAGTCCCTTGAGATTCCGTATGAAAAAAATTTTTTTTCTATTTCTGCAAAAAATGCCATTGAAACTTTAATAGGCATTGCACTGAATCTACAGATTGCTTTGGGTAGTGTAGACATTTTAATAATATTAAATCTTCTGGTCCACATGCATGAGATGTCTTTGCATTTAATTGTAGCTTTCTAAAGCTTTCTTTTAGCAAAGTTTTACGGTTCTCAGTGTACCTGTCTTTCACTTTCTAGGTTAAGTTTATTTGTAAGTTGTTTATGTTTTTTGATGCTATGGTAAATAGGATTTTTTTTCTTAATTTCATTTTCACATTGGTCATTGTTATCGTATAAAAATATATCTCACTTTTTGTGTGTTGATTTTGTATCCTACAATTTTGCTGAAATCACATTGGTTTTAACAGGGTTTTGTGAAAATTTTAGGGTTTTCTATATATAAGGTCTTGTCAATCAGCAGATAATTTCACTTCTTCCTTTCCAGCTTGGATGCCTTTTAATTCTTGTCTAATTTTTCTAGATAGGACTTTTAGTACATGTTGAATAACCATAGCAAGAGTGGGCATTCTTGCTTTGTCCCTAATCTTGGAGGAAAAGCTTTGAGTCTTTTGCCATCGATTATGATGTTAGCTGTGGGCTTTTCATATATGGCTTTTATGATGCTGTAGTATTAGTTGGCTCCTATTCCTGGTTTGTTGAGTTTTTTGTTTTGTTTTGTTTTGTTTTGTTTTTTAATCATGAAAGGGTATTGAATTCTGTCAAATGCCTTTTCTCCACCAACTGAGATGATTGCATAGTATTTGTTCTTTGTTCTGTTAAGGCAACGTATTACACTGATTGATTTTCATATGTTGAACCCTCCTTGCATTCCAAGTATAAAATGCAATTGGTCATATTATCCAATGCTTTTAATATACTGTTAAATTCAGATAGCTGGTATTTTATGGAGGACTTTTTCATCAATATTCATCACTAGTTTTCTTTTCTTGTGGTTCTTTGTCTGTTTTGGGTGTCATGGTAATGCTAGTCCCATAGAATGAATTTGGAGCTGTTTCTTCTTCTTTGATTCCTCAGAAGAGTTTAAGGAGGTCTGGAATTAATTTGTCTTTAAATGTTTGATAAGATTCTCCAGTGATGCCATGTGGTCTTAGGCTTTTCTTTTCGGGGAGATTTTTAAATTACTCCTTCAATCTCCTTGCTAATTATAGGTCTGTTCATATTTTTTCTTTATGATTCAGGCTTGTTAGGGTGTATGTTTCTAGGAATTTATCCATTTCTGCTTGGTTATCCAGTTTGTTGGCATATCATTACTCATACTCATTTCTTATAATCCTTTTTATTTCTGTGATGTCTCTTCTAATTCTAATTATTTAAACCTTTTTTATTTTTCACTCTATCTGAAAGTTTTGCAATTTTTTTGATCTTTTAAAAAAACTCTGGTTTGCTGATTTTTTCTATGTTCTGTTCTCTACTTCATTTATCTCCATTCTAATCTTTTTTAGTTCCTTCATTCTGCTAACTTTTGATTTTGTTTGTTGTTCTTTCTGTAATTCCTTGAGGCATAAAGTTAGGGAAAGGATATGAGATATTTCTTCTTTTAATGTAAGCATTTACCACTGTAAATCCCTCCTAGTACCCTTCCACTGCACCTTGGAGGTTAATATTTTGTTTTCATTTTCATTTGTCTCCACATATTTTCTAAGTTTTCTTCTGATTTCTTCTTTGACCATTGATTTTTTTAAGAATGAGTTGTTGTCAGGCACTGGGGCACATGGCTGTAATCCCCACGTTTTGGGAGGCCGAGACAGGAGGATGACAGACTCGAGGCTAGAGGCAGCCTGCACAACTTAGCAAGACCTGATCTCAACATAAAAAATAAAAGAGGGGACGGGGGTGGGGGTTGCAGCTCAGTGGTGGAGCTCTTGCCTAGCATGCTCAAGGTCGTGGGTTCATCCCTGCTGGTACTCAAAAAAAAAAAAAAAAAAAAAAAAAAAAAAAAAAAAAAAAAAAAAAAAAAAAAAAAAAAAAAAAAAAAAAAAAAAAAAAAAAAAAAAAAAAAAAAAAAAAAAAAAAAAAAAAAAAAAAAAAAGAAAAGAAGAAGAAAAAAAAACAAAGAACAACAACAAAACAACAACAACAACAACAAAAAACACAGAATAAGTTGTTTCATTCAAGGTTGACCTTTTTTAGTAGCAAATAGTGAAGAGATGAAATTCTTTCCCTTTATTCTTGAAGAAAACAAAATTTTATAATTCATATCTTTCCAATTTAAATTAAAAAAAAACTTGAGCCAGGTGTGGTTGCATATGCCTGTCATCTCAGTGCCAGGAAGGTGGAGGAGGAGGACCCTGCATTTGAAGCCAGCCTGGGCTACACAGAGAGTTCCAGCCCAACCTGAATTATAGAGTGAAACCTTATCTCAATAAATAAATAAATAAAATTAAGTTAATTTCAGAGCAAAAAACAAAAGTAACAATTGAAATGTGGATGTAATTTCTAGCTTTCTGTTCATTTGCTTCTTCACAGGAGCATATGTGGAAGCATTCTTGCTCTTTGATTTTGTAAAAGTCTGTGCATTTGGTCCAAAGTAACTTTGATATGCAATAATATCCACGTTTCTGCTTTTCTTGGACCTCCAAGGATTATTTAGCATGATAGTTAGAATTCCTGGGAAGACTGTATTTTGAGTTCTAATGTGGAGAACATTTATTCAAGGTAGGATGAGACTGAAGGCCAAATTTCCTGAAACTGGCCACAGGAATACATAGAATCTAATTATGCTCTTTTGTAAGATGGGGATGGGGGCAAGAGTATCCTATAAGATAGGATAATGAATATTTCATCCCCTCTTTAAATCAGCGGTGATGGCAGAAATCACTTTTGATAACAATTTCTCGCTGCCCTGTGTTTGACACAGTTATCTCTAGTCCTTAAAGCAACCTGGCAAGATGGATATCCTGGCTGCTCTTTTGCCAATGAGAAAGCGGAGGCTCAGAGAAGTGACGTTCTCGGTCTAGGGGTCTGATGGCCAGGGAGTGGTAACATAGGTTCTGCTCGGGTCTCTCTGTCTCCTAGGTCCCTGACCCTTTCACCATGCTGAGCTGGCCCTGCCAAGACCCTCACGTCAGCCCTGACACCTACTCATGAAAAGACCCGCTATCACCACTGTTTGGAAGGCGCCTCTTTATGCCCCCTCTCCACTGTATGATAGAAGCAGGAGCTGGGGGAGCAGCGAGGGTGACTGAGCAGAGGTTGTTGGCAGGTCACAAGTCTGAGAGAACTGTCCCCTAGTAAGGGTCGCGGGGGCCAGAGTCCATGCAGAGCAGCAGTCCTGTGGGGTGAGCAGAGGCCTACACCTCCACCCCTGTGTTTTGGCCCCACATGAAGGGCTTCTGGGTAGCCATTACTCCCAGCAGTGTTGTCTTAGGAAGAGAAGAGAGAAGGAGGAGAAATTATCATTTGCAGCTACCACCTTATACCCGTGGGTCTTTGCATTTGTTATTGCCAGAAACATTTTAAGGCTTCTGGAGACTTCTCCTGTTAATTTACAAAATAATCCACCCAACACACCTGCTCCGCTATGGTCAGCGGGAAGCTGCCAAGTGGAAGTGTGTGACTTTGTGGGCAGTGTGTCCAGGACTCTGAGTTGTAAGTGCAGGGCACAGTGGTTCCACCAGCTGCTGAGGAAGTGAGCCCTATCCATTTGGAAGCTGGAAACAGGAACAGCAGTATCTAGCTGTGAGGGTGTGGTGACATTCCTCTAGATCGCTCATTGTTGCTGCTGTTAGGTGCCACTGAGTCGGGTCTGACTCATAGCAACCCTGTGTACAACACTCCCCGACACTGTGCCATGCCCGGCACTGTGTCAGCACCTCTGTTATACACAGGGTTTTCAATGGCTGGTTGTTTTGGGAGTGGATTGCTGTGTCCTTCTCCCATTTTCGTGGTGCTGGTGATCAAACTCAGGGCCTCAGAGAGGGCAGAGCAGCACTCTACCCACTTAGCTAAACCCCAACCCCAGATCTCTCATTAGGAGAGAATTTTGACAGTGGCAAGAAGCGAGCAGGGCGTTCTGAATATTGGGATCCCAACAGCTTTCAAGTCATTGCGAATATGTTTATAATCATGAAGGAATTTTTCTGTAATCAGAGTTCCAAATGAACCGAGTTGGGGCATCTGCGGCGGGTGCGTGGTATATGTTTGTTTTCTTTTCTCCCGGGGTTTTCAGCCTGGTGCTTAAGAACAAAATCCC
This sequence comes from Pedetes capensis, assembly GCA_007922755.1. Taxonomy (NCBI): domain Eukaryota; kingdom Metazoa; phylum Chordata; class Mammalia; order Rodentia; family Pedetidae; genus Pedetes; species Pedetes capensis. The sequence goes on along the minus strand of VMDO01008289.1, from coordinate 58,613 downwards.
CCTTGGAAAGAGTCCAGCACCCAGCAGTTGTGCTTTGTGTTGCCAATTAAGACTTCGATTGGGATTGAGGGCTTGCTTTGGAATCCTTGGGAAAAGCTTTGTTTCCATTCGTCAAAGGAAAAAAAGGCAGAAAATCTAGAGAAGACATTGTAGGTCATACCTTGCTCTGTGGACCGCTGGAGCTGACAATAGAATAAGGTTTCCATTGGCTCCAGAAAGAGACAATCCCTCTTTCTCTCAGCTCCCAAGTAGAGCGTTACAATAGGGGAGAGCTGCGGGCGCAGAGATCAAAAGCACAAAACTCAGTACAAAAAGCGTCATTTCAAAAGTGCTCCGTGCTAAGTGTGAGATAGGATGGCAAAATTGCTGCTGCTTCCAAACAAACAGCCAGGAGTCCTTTGAAAAGATAATTCTGCTGCTCAAAGGACGGCATTTGTAATGGCACTGAAGCCAGAGCCAGCTACATATATCACAGGAAGAGCAGAAAAATAAAATCTGATTTTAGTTGATATTTTAAAAAATTATTTCTGATCTATTTCTTTCTTAAATCTATCTAAATGTAAACATGAGACAGATTCCATGTTTTGAGCCTTTTCTCAGTAGCAAAATACAGGTGGGAATATTATACTGCTGAGCTTGTTGTTGTTAGGTGCCGTCGAGTCGGTATCCGACTCATAGCGGGTCATCCGACCCTCTGTACAACAGGGGAAACACTATTGTCAGTGCTTCTCTGCTGTTCATGGGGTTTTCAATGGCAGATTGATTTTTGGGAGGGGGTTGCCAGGTCCTTCTCCCAAGCCTACAGCTTCTGGTGTTCCCAGGCGGTCTCCCATCCAGGTACTAACCAGGCCCGACCCTGCTTAGCTTCCGAGATCTGACGGGATCGGATGCCACAGGGCTACCGCTGCAGGATATACTGCTGAGCAGGGGAGACTAATTGGTGCCAATCCCTTATCAGAAGTCATACAGTTTCCCCTGATTCAAGTAGCCATCTTCATACAGTAGGAGGGGAAAAAAAAGTTATTTTTTTCTTTGATATTTCATAATATCACCAACCTTCCTAGATCTGAATTTTTGCCACAAAGATCTGAATTTAGGCAGGGGTAGATAAGAGCATTTCCTTATTTAATTATTAAAGTGTGTTGTCTCAGTCTATCAGAATTAGGTATCTCGTGATTTTCAGGGAAAAAGCCAGATTGGTCCTGGATTCCTGTTGGCCCCTGGCACTCAGCATAGCACCTAATACATGGTCAATGCCTCGTAAGTATTTGTTGAGTGGATAATTGTTTTAATCTAGTGTTACTCATCTTGGCTGTCATGACAAATGATGTCATCAGGAAACTTCAGGCCCTCCCTAAGAGCTAACTGTCAGATTTCTGTTCCAATTGTAAAAGTTTGGGACTTTTTTTTTTTTTTTTTTTGCAGTACTGGGGGTTGAACCCAGGCCCTTGCAAGTGCTGGACCACTGAGCTGCACCCTCAGCCCATTTTTTTACTTTTTTTTGAGACAGGGTCTCACTAAGTTACGCAGACTGCCTCTGATCTCGAACTTGCGATCTTCCTGCCTATGCCTCCCGAGCAGCTGGGATTACAGGCGTGCGCCACCGCGCCCAGCTCAAAGTTTGGGATCTTTGCAAAATTTTGGAAAGCGATTTCTTGACTTCAAATCACTTGATCAAAGGAAGATGTAATTGTAGCTTCTTATTTTTAGAGTTATTATCTAATCCTAGGAAGAAAGGTTATCACTAGCCTCCATTGCAGAACTTTGATTATGTCTGCAACTTAAATTGGAAAGAGTTCTTGAATGCATAAGTAATGAACTGTAAAGAACCATTTTATCTTCAGAACTTAGAAGACGTAGGAATTGGAGAAAAGAAGGGAAAGGAAGAAATGATGATGGTTCTGCTTTTACGTACCAAAACCTCTTAGCCTGCCTTGTGCACTGAGAAAGGTGCTGCATTGCTCTGCAGCCTCTCACAAGCCAGGCCCCTGGCCCTTTCCACATAGAGAGCATTGTTTTCACTTGCTGTCCGGAGGGAACAGGACTTCCTTGATAATCCCTGCTGCTAATTAAAGGCGGCTTCCTGCCGTGCGTCCACAGCCTTGCTGTCTGCCCTCATTGCTGCAAACGTCTTGTCTTCAAGCTTTTCTTTTCTGTCCTTCACTTGGGTTCTAATAAATCCTCTTTAATTCATAAGGGCTCTTGGCTCTCAAAAGGAAATGTCTTATTTTTTTCTACATATAGAACAATAGTAAGATTTTTTTAAGTTTAGCATTTTGATGCAAATGTGGGAATGACAAATGTCTTGAAAGAGCTGGGATGGATTACACCCAAGTCTGTATATGCAAGCCTCCATATTTTTCCACTTTGATGTATGTGCCTGTGATTTACTTATGAACATGCTTTCCCATACTTGCATTATTGCCCCCATGGTTATTCTGCTCCTATGCATAGATTAAACAGGTCTGTGGTCTTCTCCGGCACAGGCAGACTGAATAGATGGGTGGGCACTGAAGTGAGGGGAACTCAGATCGGGTTTGTAACCCTAGCTGCTCCTTCTGTCACTTCACCTCCCTTTACCATGGTGGCTTAAAGATCTTTTCCGGGCCGAGGCACGGTGGCGCATGCCTGTAATCCCAGCGGCTTGGGAGGCGCAGGCAGGAGGATCACAAGTTCGAGACCAGAGGCAGTCTGCATAACTTAGTGAGACCCTGTCTCAAAAAGTAAAAAAATGGGCTGGGGATGCAGCTCAGTGGTCCAGCACTTGCAGAGTATGCAGGCGCGAGGCCCTGGGTTCAACCCCCAGCACTACAAAAAAAAAAAAAAAAAAAAAAGAGAGAGAGAGAAAAAAGAAAAGAAAAGAAAAGATCTTTTCCAGGACTTGGCATTGGCAAGGCTGAAGTCCTGTAATTTTATAACTACATTCTGTATTGATAGGTGCTGCGTTTGTAGAGGCCCAGCAGGTCCTCCAGAGCCAGTGTACTTTGATGTTTCACAAGTTGCAAGTGGTCTTAAGCAGTCATTAGGGAGAGCACGGGCTGGGATTTAGCTCAGTTGGTAGAGCCCTGCGCTGCAGTCTCTGAGGTCCCGAGTTCAATTCCCAGCACCGCAAAAATGGGAGAAGGACCTGGCAATCCACTCCCAAGGCAATCCCGAAACAGTCAACCATTGAAAACCCTGTTGGATACCGACTCAACGGCACCTAACAACAGCCACAAAGGGAGAGCATGGGGTAGAGCCATCAGCCCAGCTATTTGCAGAACCTCAGACAGGTTGCTTCATATCTCCGACTTGTCTCCTTGTCTGTAAAATAAGGGTGATGATATTTTTTTTCAGGGATGCATGAGGTTTAAATAATATATGTAAAATGCAAAGTACTCAGTACGTGTTAACTGTTGTGACCACTACCGTTTCTGCCACCGACACCCTTTGTTCCCTTTTCCAGGCACGAGGTGGAGTGTTAATCTTTAGAAAATAGGTTAGTGTTGGCCATAATTAACCACTGGTCAGGATTCTTTTCAGCTCCGGAAGGGTGTTGTACACAGGTCTTTGAATTGCTATGAACTTGCCATGAACTCCCACAAGGACACCGCAGAGGTGACGCCCCGGTCTGCTTTCTGTGGCTGCGCAGTCTCCCAGGGCCCCATTAGCTGGTCACACGTAATAGCTCCTGGGCCTGCACTGGGACTTGGCAGGGATTGACCCACTGAGCTTTGTAAGCACGTGGGTTTTGTCACTGGACGATCTTAAACTTGAGCACAAAGGTTTCTGTGACTTTTAGACTGCAGTACCAACCTTCAGAAATGTCATGTCGTCCTAAGATGTGTAATTTTCTTGTCCCCAGATTGAACATTCTAAAAAGCCACACTCTGATCTTCAGGCACGCCCTTGCAGATTCTACTTGCGAGATTCTGGTGCTGCAAATTCAAAGCTTGCTCGGTTATGAGAAAGATTATGCAGAAAGTGTGTTAGACCAGGCGTGATCCTGGTCGTTTGATTTATGTTTGCTCACTCAAAAGAGCGAGGGAGTGGGGTGGGTTTTGCAAAAGGCCAGCCCACCAGGCCCTCTTTAAAAACAGACCAAGAGGCTGTCACTTGAGCAGTTGAAAGCTACAAAGGCAAAAGGATGGAAGGCTGGGCTGAGGAAGGCACAGACTGGGGCAGGGGGTGGACGGGGGCCACCTGTGCAGGAGGCTCCTGTGGTTTCATTGTGGGAATGACCGAGGGCATGGGAACTCAGCTCCTTGGCGGGAGTCCTGAGGTCATAAGTTGCTCAGATCCTGTGCACTTTGTTATGAGGTTTGGCTCCTTGTCATCCTTCTAGGGAGTGTGTCTCCTGCCAAGCCCGAGACCCTCTAACTCTCTCTGCCCGCTGCTGTGCAGGGGCTCCCGCTCTCTGCCCTCTGCCCTCTCTCCTGGGTACGTTGCTACCTCCGACACCGTAGCAGCTTCTCACCCCATGTCTTAAAGGCTCCCGTTTCCCTGGGCCTCTTCTCTTCCTCCTCACTGCCTCACTTGATGACTTCCTCCATGTCCCTGGCTCGGTGGTTCCCTTTAGTGGCCACTGGATGGACAGTCCTGTCCCAAGCCATCTCAGGATTTGCAGACCTGTGTGAATCCAGCCGCCTGTCCAGCTCCACATGGCCAACCAGACCCGGCCAGGTGTGCACCAACTCCCAATGCCTCGGCCCTGGAACCAGCCCCACCTCCCACCCTCCCACTTAACAAGTGTGACATCGGAGCAATGCCGGTCTTTCTGTGACAGGGCCAGAGGATGAAACTGCATTTACTATCCATTCATTTCACTTTTCCTTAAATAAATCTGTATGGAGCTTCTGTGTGGGGCTCTGCAAAATATACACAAATGGTAAATGAGATTAGATCTCAAAGATGGCCTATGGTGAAGAAATACAGTTGCATGGTCCACCTTAGTGAGTTTGGGCTACTATAGCACAGTATCATAGACCATGTAAGTCTGTTGACTTGAAAGCAACAGGAATTGATCATGGTTTGGGACCTGGGAGTCCAAGATCAGGTTCTGGCATGGGCCCCCTTCTGGGTGACAGACTGCTGTCTTCTCATTGTGTCTTCATGAGGCAGAGGACCAGAGAGCTGTCTGGGGCACCAACCTCACGTGTGAGGGCTCCACTGTCATGACCTAATTGCCTCCCGAAGGCAATTAGGGTTCCAACGTGGGAGGTTGGGAGGAGGCCAACATTCAGTGCACGGTGCGCCCTGGGAGAGGAGCTCAGTCCTCGCCGTGCCCTGGCTCTGCTTCATGCCGGGGCCTTCCTGTGGGTTGCATTTCCCCTGTCCTAGACTGGGGTCTCTTGTCTATTCACACCTTCCTTTGTAGACTTCCCCAGGCCTTCCTTCCCAGGCTTCAGCTGCTCTGTCCCTCTGGTTACACGGAACCAAGCTGAAGACTTACTCAGGCACCGACTCTAAACAAGAGCATTTCACATGTGGTGGCGCATTTCTGTCCTCAGCTGTGTGTCCTGTTTGTGTCTGTCCCAGGGGTCCCGTCAGGCCAGAGTTCTTCAGTATCAGCACTGCTGGTGTTTGGGGCTGGATAACTCTTCAGGTGGGGCTTTCCTGTGCATTGTGGGATGTTTAGCAGCCTCCTTGGCCTCTGCCCACTAGGTGACAGTAGCAGCCCTGCCCTCAAGCTTGTGACAACCATAAATGCCTCCAGACATTGCAGAACATCTCCTTGGGGACAGCATCCCCCGTGAGTGAGCACCACCGGTATAGACTGAAGCATCCTCCAGGCCAGGCTCGTGTCCTTTTAAGCCCCATCTATGGTATATCGTGCCTGCAGCCATAGCCCTGTGGCATCCGATCCTGTCAGATCTCAGAAGCTAAGCAGGGTTGGGCCTGGTTAGTACTTGGATGGGAGACCGCCTGGGAACACCAGGTGCTGTAGGCTTGGGAGAAGGACCCGGCAACCCACTCCCAAAAATCAATCCACCATTGAAAACCATATAAACAGCACAGAAGCACTGACAATAGTGTTTCCCGTGTTGTATGTAGGGTTGCTATGAGTCGGATACCGACTCCATGGCATCTAACAACAACAACAAAATGGTATATCCGGGTTCTGATGGCTCGGTTTCCTCTGTGACTCTGAACTGTGCTAACTGCCTCAGTCACAAAGGCATCGACCAGAGACCGATTCCAAGGGACATTCTGAGAAAGTTTTTCATCTCTGTAGTGAGGATTTTAAAACAAGTCTATCCTTCAGACATCCGCATGGAAGTAGGGACCCCGAGTATGTGTTTTTACCCTGAGCAATAAGGAAGACGCGCTCTCTGAACAATGTCATTGTCACCTGCCTCTCCTTTCAGCAGCATCAAGCGGACCAGCTCTTCTGAACGCGTGTCTCCTGGCAGCCGGAGGGAGAGCTCGGGCGACTCCAAAGGAAGCCGGAACCGCACGGGCTCCACCAGCAGCTCTTCCAGTGGCAAGAAGAACAGCGAGAGGTAAGGCAACTCCACCGTGGCCTCCATCGCGCGGGCATTTTCCACCCCTGCCCCCAGGCCCAGTGGGAAGATCCTTGTCTGCAGACAAGCCGAGGCTCCTGAGCACCAGGCCAGCTCCTGAGACCCCGTGGCATTCACCAGACAGCCATCTGAGGACAGCTGTTAGTCACAGCCCACACACGTCACCCTCCAGGTGGCAACCCGGGGCTGGAACTCCCAGAGCCCAGGAGGGGACAGAAGCAGTTCCTCAGAGCATGCGTCTGAGTCCCCCCACGGAGCACCTCCCCCTGCCAGTACATCTGAAACTAATCTTAAAGTTGATCCTCAGGGGGTACCTGAAGATTGTCAGCAACAGGTTCTGAGACAGAATGGGTCAAAAGTTGTCATTTTAAAATTTGTTAGAGGCTGGGCGTGGTGGTGCATGCCTGTAATCCCAGCGGCTTGGGAGGCGAAGACAGGAGGATAGCAGGTTCGAGACCAGAGGAAGTCTGCATAACTTAGCGAGACCCTGTCTCAAAAAGTAAAGGAAAAAAAGGGGGGTGGCTGGAGGTGCAGTTCAGTGGTCCAGCACTTGCAGAGCATGCAAGAGTGAGGCCCTGGGTACAACCCCTAGTACCAAAAAAAAAAAATTGTTAGAGATTTTTTTTTTTTTCAGTATCAGGGGTTAAACCCAGAGCCTCATGGGTACCCAGCAAGTGCTCCACCACTGAGCCACACTCCCAGTCCATTTTTTGGATTTTACTTTGGGATGAGGTCTCACTAAGTTGCACAGGCTGCCTCTGGCCTAAAATCTGCAATTCTCCTGCCTCAGCCCTGCAAGTCACTGGGATTAGAAGCATGCACTATGGTGCCTGGCTAGAAATTGTTAATAGTGAGCTAACGCCAGAAATAGGAACCATTTGTCTTTCAGCTCTCCTGACCTATACTTACTCCTTCTGGCTGGGATTTAGCTCAGTTGGTAGAGCGCTGCTCTGCAGTCTCTGAGGTCCTGAGTTCGATTCCCAGCACCCCAAAGTGGGAGAAGGATGTGGTAATCCACTCCCAAGGCAATCCCGAAACAGTCAGCCATTAAAAACCCTGTACGGGTTGCTATGAGTCGGACACGACTCGACGGCACCTAGCAACAACAACAACAACTACTTTGAATTTTTATGAAGTTAGTTTTTAGTGGATTATGATAAATATCTGTAAACTAATAGTAACAGTCACAAAAACTACCCTTTGGCATTTTAACAGCTTGTTTTAAGAGTGTGTTACGTAGATGAGGTCAGTTTTTCCTGTGTATATCTGCTTAACATACACTTTATTCTAACTTTTTAAACAGTGTACTTTAATTTTATTCTCTCTGTTCAGCAAAGGCCAGGAAGCAATTTCAGTTTCAGAGGTTAACCATGTTTCTCTTCCAGTGTTCATGTAAGAAGGCTTAGTCATAATGCAGCAGACTCCAAACCACAGGCTGTAAAGGTTCCAAGTTTGTAAATCCATTGTGAGTCTGTCCTACAAAGGACATTTAAATGTCTTTTCTAGTTTTACTCCTAAAAGGGATCTTTTGTAGAAGAAATACAGATACTTCTTGATGTATTGCAGGTCAAGTGCACAGTCGGTTAACAAGTTCAGAAACCCCTGTCTTCTAAGCTAGACCATTAGTACTGCTGATCGGAGGATTATGCTAATTGGGTGATAATACCTTGAAAGTGAGGCCAGGTGGTCCCAGTGGCAGCAGAATGTGGGCGATGGGGTGGGTAAATGGCTCCCAAGGCTTCTGGGAACTCAGGGGTGAGCGTGGAGTTGCTCCCAAGTATCTAGCTGGATCCTGGCAGTTCTAATAAACTTGGCTCCTCCTCGGCACATCTGACTTTTATTAAGAGTTTCCAGAGAGAATCTGCATTGTGTAAACTCTAGATCTGTTTTATCTTTTAAATCCTATGGCTTTGGTTAATGTGCCGGGTAAATGTTTCCATAAAAGATATTTACAAAGGAGTTTTTGAGAAATGCCACAGTAGGGAATTTAGATTTTGGAAAGGAGGGACTGAGAAAGCTTACTAATCATTCTCTAAAAATAATTCCGGCCACTCAAAGTGTCCATTTCAAAAGAAAGCCGTTGTCTTGTTAGCGGGGTTGAAGGGTGCGGCACCCCAACATGACCACCTGCCCTTTCTTAGGACCTCCGCTCCTCAGATGGGGGATCATTGTCTTAGTCGCTGAAAAGAATTTCTGGACAAAACAGAGAGGTGAAGCCATTTGAAGTTCCTTAGGGAAAGGAAGGACCCGGCAATCCACTCCCAAGGAAATCCCGAAATGGTCAGCCATTGAAAACCCTATGAGGGTCGCTATGAGTTGGATACCGACTCGACGGCACCTAACAACAACAACAACAAGGGAAAGGAAGGGGTAGTACACTCTTCAGAGTGAGCGCAGGTGTTGACAGAGAGAGAGAGGGAGGGGGAGAGGGGGATAAGGAGGGAGGGAGAGAGAGAGACAGACAGATGCAGGAAGCAGGTCCCAAGAAGGAAGCGTGGGCCCAGAGGCCAGCAGCAGGCAGGTCCTTCCACAGCAGCAACAATTACCTGCCCTCCCCGGCAGCAGACAACTCTATTTGTCTGTGTTTTCCTGTACAAAAGAAATTATGCAGGACATAGAAATTGCTAAGTTTAGTAAAGATAGAGATTATAGAGAGAGTACACCTTCTGAACGTGAAGGCGAGCAGGAGTAAGGCCGACTGCTGCCCAGAGTTGAGGTTACATTGTCTTTTGTCATAGGGGTTGAGCCTTTAGCGGAAGGAAAGAAACATTTTACATCTGGGGCCTGTGCCCAAAAGAGTTTAATGGATTCCCGGTAGCTTCAAAGAACTAGGTTCCGAGGCAGGCATTTCAGGTTAGAAATCCAGGCGGCTACCTTATCTTAAGGGGCTGAGATTTAGCTCAGTTGGTAGAGCGCTGCTCAGCAGTTTCTGAGGTCCCGAGTTTGATTCCCAGCACCACAACATGGGAGAAGGACGTGGCAACCCACTCCCAAGGCAATCCTGAAACAGTCAGCCATTGAAAACCCTATGAGGGTCGCTATGAGTCGGACTCGACTCGACGGCACCTAACAACAAACAGCGACAACCTATCTTAATAAGGGAGCAGAAATTCACTGAACCACGTCCCTTTCAATTTCTGGGAGCGATCGATGTGTGTCTCACACAGCCTTGCCATCCTTTCCGGATGAATGTAGAAGCGAGGAGTGGTTTTCATTCTGCTTCCTTTTAGCAAGTACGCTGTTTGTAAGGGAAGCACTGACCACCAGGCCACACACAGCCTGTGTCCCACAGGAGACTCACAGAGAATTTGTTTCACAGGTGGCTGGGAAGCATATGGCTCCACCGGGAGGTGGCTGGCTGCGGGGCCCTCTGTTCCCTTTCTTCCTGCCTGTTACCCCCTGACAATCTCACTAGGACCAGGGGGATGGTGGAGGCCAGCGTAGCACCGGCTGGCTGAGCCCCCATCACCTGAGAGGACTCAGAGAGTGCTGGGTTTCCTCTTTTTTTTTTTTTTTCAGTACTGGGGTTTGAACCCAGGCCCTCACGCTTGCATGCTCTGCAAGTGCTGGACCACTGAGCTGCACCCTCAGCCCATTTTTTTAACTTTTTGAGACAGGATCTCGCTAAGTTATGCAGACTGCCTCTGATCTCCAACTTGCATTCCTCCTGCCTCCGCCTCCGGAACCGCTGGGATTATAGGCGTGCCTGGGTTTCCTCTTGGGTGACTGCTGGTGTTAGGGGACACCTTTGGGGTCCCCTGCGAACAACAGCAAAGAAGCAACAGGAGTGAAGGTCCGGGTGGCAATGCAGATTCTGCCTGACCCCATCCCTCCGTGCTTCTCCCCATGCCCAGGTGAGCAGCCCCAGGCTCCGGCTGCTCTGACCTCACACCAGACGGAACTGACCTCTTTCTGAGGAAGCCTGTCTCCAGCCTAGGCAGGTGCAGAGAATGGTGGAGGGAAGGCCCCACGGGATTCCTTTTTAAATGTGTCTGCACATGGTGGTCGCAAGACAGGCTGGCCTCCCCTCACTCATGAGTATGTCGCGTCCATCATCCCAGCGGCCTCTTACAGCGCCTACCTCATATCTTAAAGACTTGCTTCTACGGTTCTGTGGGCAGCCGGACAGAAGGGAGAGGAAACAGGAAGATCTGGGCTTGTGGGCCAGCTCTGCCTTCACTTCTGCAAGCCTTGGGTTTCCCTCTGAATTCCGGATTCTATATCTGATTCTTGCAAATGTGCTAACTCTTAGGAAAACACCCAGCAGAGTGCTTGACGCTCAGTAAATGGTCATCATTGCTTGGTGGCTGTGCAGAGCACAAGAACGTGACCCATGAGGCTTTCCAGATTCTCAATTTATTGTCCCCATGTGTAAGATGAGGTTGTTGGATGATATCTGAAATAGCCTCTTTTCTGGTCTGATGTGTTAAGTGACATTTGCACCAGTGACAGTCCCATGAGGACAACCCAGATTTTGACAAAATCTAACTGTAGTTGGGGGGAAATGAGGTATGATCAGTCCTGACAGTCCTGTGACTCTCCCACCTGTGGCTTGCCCACTTGTGGCTGGTGGACTTCCACTTTCCTGTCAGGTTGAGTGTGCACTGCTACCACAGGGAGAAATCCGGCCCTGGCCTGATTTGTGGAAGCAGCAAACCATTCACACACACTGCTTTAACTCACCTCAATTACAGATTGAGTTATATAGCTCACAGTGTGCCCTGTCCCATGTGCAAAGCTATTGTTTTCACAAAAGGCACTTGTGTGCAAATTAGAAAAAGGTTTCAATTACTCAAGAAAGATACTTCCACATCAGCCAATGTATTTCTCAACAATAATAACTGGAGAAAATATAAAGCTATTAATATATTGTATGCATCTTACTGTGAAACAGAAAGTCAGTGTTTTTCAAGTCCTACATTCATTGAAGGATGTGGCAATCCACTCCTGAAGCAATCGCAAAACAATCAGCCATTGAAAACCCTATGATGGTTGCTATGAGTTAGATTCGACTCAACTGCACCTAACAACAACAACACACATTTACATTTTCCAAACTACAATTTGTTTTAAAATAATTACATGTTTTGCTTTTATAGAAACTGTATTCTTCACTGGGTTCAGTGATGCAGACCTGTAATCCCAGCAATTCAGGAGGTGGAGAAAGGAGGCTCTGGATTTAGCTCCAGTCTCACCACCACCAGCACCTTTTTTTTTTTTTTCCATAATTTCAGTCTTCTTGCTCCTATGTCATTTTTAAATTTTTTTTAGAAATGATCACTGGATTTGACTTACTTATGACATGGTAGAATCTGTATCCTAGAATGTTTAACATTTCAAAATACTTTGCCTTATAAAAAAAAACACAGAATTTTAGCAGCATTTAATCTTTGCGCTGACAAATCTTTCATTAAAAACAAAAACAATGTAGGGCGATGTAATATTTTACTTTATGTATTATTGATGCCAAATGGATATTAAGATTTACATAGTGATTCATGTCATGAAGTACTTATTAAACTGGGGAATCAGCAATAACGTTCTCATGGAAGACTTGCAAAATGTAGCCAGTATACTAATCCAATAAGGAATTTTTAATTAAAAAAATTTTATATCAGACAGAAAGATGGCTGCTGTTTAGAGGCACAATCATGTTAGATGTTGCTAGATTGATAAAGTGTTTCAATTATCAGTGGGTTCCCCTCTGAAATTCTGAGGAGAATGAGATAGACTAACTTGGTAAGCAAGACACTATGTTTCCATCTAAAAGTTGTTGTAATGGACTGATTTTTGTTAGAGCAAGAAATGTTTCCACCCCGCTGGAAACTTTGTTGTAACATACATATACGCTGTCCATTTTGGAGTCAACCAATTTGAAGGGAGAAAAAAGTCAAGATAATGAAGATGGTAACAAGTGAGAAGCGTTCCCTTAAATGCAGTGCCCACACTTTGTGCTTCACAGCCTGAGCACCAGTACCAGGCAGCCCCGCGGCTTTTGCAAGACAGCAAGGTCAGAAACCACTGTGCTGGGTGCTCTGCGCTTCCGCCCTTCCCAAAGCTCTGTGCGCCATGACAGTGTCTTCTGGCTGATTCCACAAGCAACTCGAGGCTCAGAGTTGTTTTTCTTTCATTTTAATTCTGGGGGGGCAGAGGCTCTGTCTCCTCTTAGTCTTTGTACCTCCTGTACTTTGCCAGTGCCTGGCACACAGAAACTGCTCATTAAGCATTTGTTGAATGAAGGAAAAGATTTTGTTGTTGTTGTTAGGTGCCGTCGAGTCGGTATCCGACTCATAGCGACCCTCTGTACAACAGGGGAAACGCTATTGTCAGTGCTTCTCTGCTGTTCATAGGGTTTTCAATGGCAGATTGATTTTTGGGAGGGGGTTGCCAGGTCCTTCTCCCAAGCCTACAGCTTCCGGTGTTCTCAGGTGGTCTCCCATCCAGGTACTAACCAGGCTCAGATCTGACGGGATCGGATGCCACAGGGCTACAACTGCAGGCGAAGAAAAAGATACCACTAGTTAAAGGCCAGAGCCACTTCAGAACTGGGTAAAGAGCACCACCTACAGGCCAGCATTGCAAACACCATGCTTTAGATTGAGAAGCATTTGGTACTGGAAATCAGGTGACGTTACTTTTTCTGAAAAAATTGTTCCACTCTTCAAGCCACGGGATCATTTACCTTATAACACGTCTAAAAATAATCAGTGTTGATATTCTTTACATGGTTTGGGTTTTGCAGCCGTTAGGTGGGGGGCCCAGAGAGACGTGTAAGCCCTTGTCTCTGACAGTAGAGAAAGCAGGAAGTAGTAATAATTAATAATGGGGTGTTGGGAAGTCTGCCATGTTTTGTTCGGTCCTCTCTAACCCTTGCAGGGCTTCTGTTCCCGTTTCATAGCTGAAGGAGATGAAGCTTACTGAGGGAGGGGCAGCGCCTGGGGTGTTCCTGGGTCAATGTTCCTGGGTCAATGTGTTCCTGTGTCAATGTCCAGTCATCCCCTGCTGCTGGCTCAGTTAAAACCCTGTGCTCTCCCTCCCACCCCACACTAGGTTTTATTGGCAATGTCAGTGAAGCTGTAGGATTCCGCCCCACCCCCCAATAAAGTCTCCAGTGACTTCCGATGTTGTTAATAGATGGATCCTAAAAGACCCTCTCCCTAGGAAAAAAGCTTTGTCCCCACAGTGTTGGAAAGGACGGGTTGTTTGCATAGTGGGGTGTTTTGACTCCCCAGGGCCCTTTTATGTTCTCAAGTGAGATCATTTTCAATCCTTTACAGTGGGAATGAGCTGGAGGAAACAGCAGGCTTGACTTGGTGTGGAGCCCACTCGGGCAGGCCTTGCTGATCATTTTCAAAGCCCGCGTCGTGGCTCATGTGACCGGCTCCCATCGACTCTGCTCTCGTGCTGGTGGCTGAGAGCACCGTCATGCATCACTGTCACCCGCCGTCCTGGCCATGGCTACAGCAGGGGTGTGGGTGGGGCAGGCTCACCTGGCAAGGGTGTGAGGGGTCCTGCAGAGGAGGGACTGGATGTCTGAGCCCCAGGCCACAGCCACTCTCCTGTGGACTCCAGTCTGCCAGGGGGTCCGTGGGGGCTCATCAGATGGCTGTCGGTACAGGAGGCCGTGGCCACATCCTGCGTGTCGGCTGTGCTGCTGTCACTCATTGTGAGCCTCTCGCTCAGAGCGAGGTGTTCCTGGGTCAATGTCCAGTCTTCCCCTGCTGCTGGTGTGGGGAAGCCTCAAGTGTGGCCTCGGTCTTCTGTGTGTCCCCAGGGACTGCTGCCTTCCCGCCCAGTCCCTAGGGTGGGCTCCTGCACCCGCCGAGGCCATGGCTGCCTGAGGAGCAAGAGATGAGGCTGGTGGCGGGGCAGGCACCTGCTCTCCCAGGCCTTCATGGTAGGCAGGTGCCTTCTCAGACTCCCTGCCCCGAGGAATGGAATCTCTTCTGGCCTTCTGAGGACTGCGCAGGACCCTCCTGCACCGCTGGGGGAGGGCCAGGTGACCCCATAACATTCTTCACGTAGCTGACGCTAAGGAATGGGCCATCAGAGACAAATGATGTAGCGCCTGGAGGGGCGACTGTCCCCCAGTCCAAGTGAGTTCAAGCCCAGGCTTATTCCAAACGGTGCTGGGTTTGGTTGCCGTGAGTCCTGTAGAGACAAGGTGTGCAGGGTAGGGCTCCAGGCAACTGGCTTGGACCAGACACCCTAGCAGCTCTAGCGCTGGGTTGTTAGCATTCGCCTCCGGCGGGTGTATTCTGCCGTCATTCCTGGGCTGTGGTTATGACCTGCACGTGTGGGTGGAATTAACTCTCCTAGGACCCCCTTCTTGCCTTTTAGGACAGACGGTAGAGTGTTAGCAGGGAAAATGGGGTCAGAAGGAAAGATACTATTGTTTTCCATAAAAATTTAATTTTATAAAACAATGAAGCAGAGCAAATAGTACATTTTCTAAATATATATCACAGAAAGCAATATGTGGTTTTATTTTGTTTTGTTTTTTTAAGGTTGGTGGGTTGGTTGGTTTTGAGACACTGTGTAGCCCAGGCCTTGAACTTGCAACATACTCCAGGCTGGCCTCAAACTCACAAACCTCCAATCTTAGCCTCCCCAGTAGTGGGATTATAGGTGTATGCCACCATGCCCAGCTATGATACATAGTATAGATTTGAAGAACTACAGGCACTTAGCACCACTGGGTAGCTCTCAGGGACCTTGGGTTGTCTACACTCACCCTCTCTTTTTCTAACCTTTTTCTGGAAATCTCTCCTTCCTTTGGACACGTCAGCCTCAGCAGTCCTTGGGCTTTCCTCTTTGAGGTTTAAATCCCCCAGTGGATTTTCTCTTTTTCAGAGGAACATCGTCTATAATTGTATTTTCCTGTTTCTGGAGAATGTTCTGGATCACTTATGCCTGTGTTCATGACTCTTACATCCTTTTACTTTTGTGGTTAATATCATAATGAAAAAAGAGTTACTCTATCTTTTGATTCCCTGTCTGGCTTCCCTTTGATTATGGTTCTGTAATTGTAGGAGATTTGCTTTGCGGCCTCTTATTTTAGCTCCCTGTCCTGTCTTTGTTCTGCCTGTGAACATAATAATAATAATAATAATAATAATAATAATAATAATAATAATATAAGAAGCCACAAAGCAAATCTCCTATAATTATAGAAACATAATATATATATGTATGTATATATATGTGTGTGTGTGTGTGTGTGTGTGTGTGTGTATAGTTTTTATACCTGTTTGGAGTCAAGACTCTGGCTTCTACTGAACATCTGGATCACAAGATTGTCACTCCTACTGTGACAATGCAAACAAGTGATCTACAGAGTCACAGCTATTCTAAGTCTGACATCCAGCTGAGGCCACCAACCAAGTAGTTTACGGAGCTAAACCCACCAAAGCGACCAGCCCCTCCCAGGAGGAACAGGCCCATGGGTGTCGTCATCTCTGGCAGAGTGGCACAAGGAGAAAGGCACCTGCCTAGCTGGGAGTAGGAAGAAAGCTGCAGCTTCGGAATCATTAGAGGCTGCTCGTGGGCTGGGGAACAGTTCAGGATTCTCAGGGGCCCAGACACTGGAGAATCTGCTGCCCCCCTGTGCCACAGACCTTCAGGGACACATGGCAGACTGGGAGAGAGGGACAGGAGAACTGAGAGACCCTGTCTGAGGCAGATCAGGCTTTGTGTCTTCTGAGGCCAGAGCTGGAAAACCCAGCGAATCTGCACACTCCAGGCCAGGCCCTGAGAGGGCCCAGCAGCGTTGGGCCAGGCCAGCTCTGGCTCTGAGGGAACTGTGAGGGCCCCTGGGGTGGGGGGTGGGGAGCAGTCCCCTGAGCAGGAGAAAGAAAACACAGCAGCTGGCCTCTTGTGGGGCACTGGGAATTGATCAGCAAGCAAAGCAAGGACACCTAGGATTTAAACCTGAACCTGAACCCAACTCAAACCCTCTAAATTTTGACCTGTGGAACTCAAGCCCAAATCTGAACGCAAGTTTTCACAGGCTCGAAGCTCAGAACAGTCAGCCACCCGGGAGACAGGCTCACAGGTTCACCCACAGCCTCCTTTTTGGGGATTTTCTACCTTTAAATAAGTTCTGTGAGTCTGTCATAGGGTGGGGAAGAAGAGCAAACAATTGTACATCTTGGGCAGATCCGTTCCCTGGTTGATTAACCACGTGCCCTCCCCCAGACGCGTATCTGCCCTCAGGAAAGGCACAACCTCCAGGACAAGTTTAAGGTTACAATCTTGTGCACCTCCTTTTGGGCTTCCGTGTGGAGGCATGGATCTTTTGCAGTGTAATCGTTCTGCTTTTGCTCATTAAGGTAAACCGTTCACACTGCATCCGTGTGTGAGAGCCGCAGCCCGTGGCTGTGGAGTTGGAGTAAAGGAGATGAACTGCCCCAGGCACCCTTTAAACACTGTCTTTGGTTTATTTTCACAGCAAACCCAAGGAGCCCGTGCTCAGTACAGGTAAGTCTGAATTTTAGTTCTTGTATGGGTGTCCGTCACTCCCTCAGATGGCCTCGTTAAGTGGCTGTCATTTGGGTCAGGATTGAGGGACACACAGGAAGTAGCTGTCCCAGGGCCAGCCTTGATGCGCAGAAGGCATCTTCAGTGTTTGTGTGGACCACGTGTTAGCTGGCTGCTGGGTGTGGGGGTGAGGCTGCTCAGACATCAGCCAGACCTCCCACAAAACAGTCCTAAAGACCAGGCTCTCACTGGCCCCTTCTAAAACCCACCTAAGAAGCATCAATGAGGTCAAGAGTGACCCGCCACACCCAGCGCTCCGGGATGCCAGACGGCTTCCGTCGCCTTCCTGTCCCTTCCTTACTAACCAGGCTCTGCCGGCCACATGTGCATTTCTCCTAAAGGGAAAGTTTCTCATGCATCCAGTTATATAACTGCCTAAAGTAGCTTTCCTTTTTCTGCCTATGATTTCCTAAACTGCAAACTAATAGTTTATCTATACTTTTCCATGGATCTTTTTAAAGCACACCTTATAGTAAGGTAGATTCTGGGCTTTTTTTTTTTTTTTTAAGCATATTAATCTCATTTTTAAATGTATTTAAAATACCCAAAATTGTAAGTGTGCAATTGGTTAAATCCATTTGATCTTATTTTTTTCCATTTGCCCCTTAAAAGTGAAATTAAACATCAAGCGCAGTTTTATGACCTTTAGCATGCGCATTAGTGTTCATTTCATTTTCAGGAAGCATGAAATGCCTCACTGGAAAATGTAATTGCTATCCACTGGCAGGCCTGCATTCCGAATGCACTTGTCAGAATCCCCGAAATGCCAGGATTGTCCCGCAGTGGGGAGAGGGGCAGGGTAGCACTGTGGCCTGCTTGCTAGTTAGTGAGCGCCCCGAGCAGGCAGGCCAGCCACACCTGCGGTACCCCACCATCTCTTTATCTAGCCCTTCTGTCTCTGTCTCCGAAATCCCAAGGGAAGCGCCGGGTGACTCACTGCAAAGGTAGGCAGCACTCCCGAGCCCATAGCTCTCTGAGCAAGGCTGCTACCCTGGCTCCAGAGACTGTTTTCATACGGGCAGACCCATTCCTCGTATGAAAACATTTCTGCGATGCGAACCACTTCCATTTGTTCTCCATTAAAAGCATCCCTGAGCATTTACTCGAATGGGCTTCAATGTCTGATTTGGATCTTGATTGGTTATTGGCTGATTACAGCAGTTCCTAAAATCGACATCAACCTGAAGAGAGCTACAGGGTGGCCCTGGGTGTCCACTGTTTGGCACGGCGCCCCGCACCGCTGGCTCCTCCCCGCTGACGCATTTGGGTTTGCTGGCTATGCGCTGTTCTCCTAACATGCCCTAAAGCAGCATTGCGCTCCCTCACTCTGCCTTGTGACCTCAGATGCAGCATGTCTGGCTTATGGCACAAAGCAGCACAAGGCTAAATTCAGTGCTGTCTCAGTTTAGTTGTTGTTGTTGTTGTTGTTGTTAGGTGCCATCGAGTCGGTATCCGACTCATAGCGACCCTCTGTACAACAGGGGAAACACTATTGTCAGTGTTTCTCTGTTGTTCATAGGGTTTTCAATGGCAGATTGATTTTTGGGAGGAGGTTGCCAGGTCCTTCTCCCAAGCCTACAGCTTCTGGTGTTCCCTGACGGTCTCCCATCCAGGTACTAACCAGGCCCAACCCTGCTTAGCTTCCGAGATCTGATGAGATCGGATGCCACAGGGCTACAGCAGCAGGCTCGGTTTAGTTAGTACTTGTAAATTGTGCAAATAAGCAAGCCTCAGTCACAGGGATTCTTAACCAGCACGTGATGACATACTCAAGTAGATCCTTCATATGTGTTGACAGTATACCCCTTCCATGGGTTTTTAGTGTCTCACAGAAACAGCACTACACAGGCTTCATGCCAATCTACCTTCTGTGAGCAGTCTGGCAAGACTGAGTCTCATCCTGCAAAAAGTTGATGGAATCACTTGCTATTTAACTTTAAACTCTATCAACTCCTCCTTTTCCTCTAAGGTCAGTCTGCTGGGTGTTTGTAGTCTTCTTCATTTGTGGTCACCTCACCGTGTGACAAGTGGAGCTTTAGATGAGAGGTCAAGGGAGGGAAGAGGATTCAGACAAGAACAGCAGAGGCTCAGAGGCGGGGTGGTGGTGGCAGATGAGGTCATGTAAGGTGAGACCCAGCAGGGCAGTTGGGCCTGCTGGACCCAGCTAATAAGAGAGTGGGCAAAGGAGTTTTCAAGCAGAAAGCATCAGGTGAAATCCAGTTTGGGCCTTGGGTTTGACAGCAGCATATAAGATAAGCCAGAGGAGCAGTAAGAGAGCCTGCAGTGATGGCGGCCTTAGATGGACTGGTCCCAGGGCAGCTGGGAAGGAGAGGAGCCCACGGGGAGGACCTCCTAATAGGAGGATCCGTGGAGTGCAGGGACTGGCACAGCGTAGGCAGGGAAGAGCACATTCGTGGTTCTTACTTAAAAGTCAAGCTTAGTTAACGCAGAGTGAAGCCTGTGTCCCATGCATGTGTTTAAGATCTGAAGTGCGCATTCACAGCGACTTAATGTTGGGCCTCCTAGCTATTTAAATAATACTGCATGTGACATTGTTTGAAAATCGCTAGGAATAAGACTTACAAAACTAATTGGTTATTGTCGTCCTTCTGGTTATTCCGTGACTTTTCCTTACCAGCTTCCTCTCTATGTTTTGCGTTCAGATTTTCTGTTGCGTTATGGACAGATATTACTGGTTCCAGAGGCAGTTTCAGTATCAGTAAGGCTGGGTCTTTTGATCTACAGTGAGCGTCAGAACCCAGAGGATCCAACTGAACAGAATTGTCAGGGGCTCATGAGACATCCCCTTTGCTCTTCTTACAGCCTGAAAACTCTAATCAGATCATCCCAATATATATTTTTTTAGGCCAAAAGTTTGCCCCAGGTCAACACATTAGTAGTTTATACTTAGACTCTATAATTTATTAAAATATAAAAACATTACAACTTTAATAGAAACATCCCTTCTAGAAAATTCTGTTTCCTGATCTCACTCTGTTGGGTCTTCTGCTTTTTTATTTCCATGTTAGCTTCTCTTCAAGTATTTTCCTTTTTTTCTTTTTTTTTTTTTTCAGTGCTGAAGAGTTGAACCCAGGACCTCACATATGCTTTGCAAGCTCTCTACCACTGAGTTGCACCCTCAGCCCATTTTTTAGTTTTTATTATAAGACAGGGTCTCACTAAGTTACACAGTCTGCCTCTGGCCTTGAACTTGGGATCTTCCTCCCTCTGCCTCCCAAGTGGCTGGGATTGCAGGCGAGTGCCACCGCACGTGGCTTGCATTTTTCTTTTTGATGCATCCTTATCTGCACTTGTACTAATTTTGTGTTCTTCAAATTTGAAAGTATTCATCCAATGTAAAAGATACGTAAATATATATTTTTACTCTTTGACATAACCAGTTTAAATAGTGAAAGATATTTCAGAAATTTTGATCCTGAGATTGTATATACATTGAGCTCAAAAACGTTTTAAGTGGATTTTGTGTATTAGTTGTAATTTTTGGTGTAGTATGTTTTCCCCTCTTGATCATAAAGAAAGCGTAAGTGATGAACTCTCATGGGAAATAATTGTCAGAATCTAGTTCCTGCCTTTTACAATTTCATATCTACTTCATGTACTTAAGTAAGCAGAATGGCAAAAACAAAGGCGACAAAAGCTTTTATTTCAAACCACTTCATTTTCTGTGTCAGCTATTTTCTTTCCCTTGGAATACTAATTAGAAATGACATAAGGATGAAGCTTTCACGTCTGCACTGACAGGCAAAAGAGAATAAATATAACATATATTCAGGTGGGCTGGGCACTGAAGCATCTCACTGACATCTTTGTTCTTTTTGTAGAAGAAGGATATGTAAAGATGTTTCTCCGTGGACGCCCTGTTACCATGTACATGCCCAAAGATCAAGTGGATTCCTACAGCTTGGAAGCAAAAGTGGAGCTGCCAACCAAGAGACTGAAGCTGGAGTGGGTGTATCCTTTACTTACTGAGAGAGTCTCGCGCTGGGTTACCCTCGGACGAGAGTGTTCCAAGTCTAATTGTGGAATCTCAGAAAACTGAAGTCCTCTGAATCTTTCAAGAGACAAAATGTTTTACTCTCATTTAAGAATTCAATTTTACAAGGTGCTCCTAGGTTGGAACCTAGTACCGTATCCTAGCAAAGGAGGAGCTCCACAGGAGCTGCTTATTATGGGAAAACCGACTCGTCATTCCTGAATGATGTGACTGTGGTTCTTGCTCAAACGCATATACCTCAGTTTCCTGGTAGTGAAATAGTAAGATGCTATCGATTGTATGAATGAATCTTCTTTGGGTCAGGGAAAATGTATCACTCATTTATGGCCTGAGTGTCAATCTTTCCAAAAGAATATTTAGTCAAAAACGTACAGAGAAGCAAGCTTAATGAAAATAATAAACAATGAGTAGAATTTAGATTTTACTGAGAATGAAAGAGCTGGTTATTTCTAACAGGACTGTCATATCCTTAGTCACTTTTAGTTGGAAACACCAGTAGTGAAATGCCAGAAAATGTTGAGCTTATGGATGAGAAAATGGGAATATCAAAAAATGAAATTAAACCATGCTAGCAGTTGTTTTAGTGTTTGGACCCCAAGAAAGGGAGTACCCTAACAGAAATGACTGTCTAGCATTCTCCTATTTAGTCAAGTAGGAATGTGGCCAGCCCTAGGAGCCCAAGATCAGCGTTACCACTGAGTGACTGAAAAGTGATTTTACATCTCCAGAGATACGAATAGGAAGTAGGCTGAATGAACGCTTTGAATAATGTTCTCCAGATTTAACAGTTTAATAACTATTGACCTAAAGAAGAACTAAATCCCTTCAATTCTATGTGCCAAAACTGATTCTGAAATAGGTGCAGGTACACAGGACATCTGAATCTGAAAAATTAAAACAGAAAAAGGTATTTCGAGGAAGGAATTTAGGCACAGGTGATAGTTAACTTTTTAATATTTCTAAAGAATCTGATTCCATAATCTCAAATACTAATTCGCCTCAATGAAGTTATGACAGCATCAGTGTACATCAGCATCTTGCAATTTGTCCCTAGGGTTCGGCATTAAGCAGACAATCAGTAGATATTTGTTAAAAGGGGAGAAGTGAAACCGATGGGAACAGCTGTGTGGTGGTTCATTGCCTGTTGAATAAAGCCAATGCTCTGTCAGCTCCTCAAGGAAGATGGTTTTTGTCTTGACGTATGCAAAGCTACGGGTACCGGGGTCGCGACTGTCGCAATAACTTGTACTTGCTCCCGACGGGGGAGACGGTGTATTTCATTGCATCCGTGGTGGTGCTGTTCAACGTGGAGGAGCAGCTGCAGCGGCATTACGCGGGCCATAACGATGACGTCAAGTGGTGAGTGCTCAGAGCTGGGGTTGCCGCTGCGTGGGCCAGAAGAGGGCGACACTGGGAGCTAAGCCCGGAGAAGGGAGTGTGCGGGAGCCCAAGCCCTTCTTTCCGTTCCCGATGGTGTCCGCTGGCTCCCTGGCTCTGCAGACCCCTTTCGTGTTTACCTTCTCTCCTCACTGCGCATCCCCCGACTGCCCAGATGACCTGATCATAGCTCCAACAGACACCTGCTTGGAAGCCTGAACACATCGCATATTAGAGGCTTCAAACTGGGCATTTTTTGATAAAAGCAAAAACGTTTTGCTTTGTATTTATGGCTGGGTCTACTGAGCCTATAATTCATTTATAGTTTTGAGAGGGGTCTTGAAAGGATTGGATGAATAGATGGATGTATGTGTTTGTATTTGTCCTGGGCCCCTGGTCAATGATAAAAACCCCATTGGCAAAAAGATACAGTGTCTTTCCTATTTAATATACCCAAAGGGACTTTTCTTTTTTTTTTTTTTTTTGGTGGTACTGAAGGTTGGACCCAAGGCCTCGCAATTGCATGCTCTGCAAGTGCTGGACCACTGAGCTGCGCCCTCAGCCCATTTTTTTACTTTTTGAGACAGGGTCTCGCTAAGTTACGCAGACTGCCTCTGGTCTCGAACTTGTGATCCTCCTGCCTCCACCTCCCGAGCCACTGGGATTACAGGCGTGCGTTACCGCGCCCGGTGCTCAAAGTGACTTCTTAATAAAGGGGGTACCTAATTAAATGGCTCTGAGATTGGAAATGGCATTTTCCCAGCAAAGGAGCTCTTCCCTTAAGTTTGGACGTTCTTGAAAGGAAATAAGAGAATTCCAAGAAGGTGGAAGAGGCACTAAGACGTCCCAGGCCGTCGGGGTGTGCAGGCCTTATGGTGCCTCTGTAAGACATTAGGCGTTTGCGGTTTGACACACTGGAGTTGGGCACTGGGAAGGGGAGCGTATCTTTGAAGTGCGGAAGTCTCACATGTCTCCTTCTTCAGCCTGGCAGTTCATCCTGACAGGATCACCATAGCCACAGGACAAGTTGCGGGCACATCCAAGGACGGAAAGGTGAGTGACGTCATCCTCTCATACTTCTGTAAGGAACTGGCAGTGCAAGACCGTTCCGGAACCCACTTTGCTGATGAGCGAGACTGCTTCCATGCAGTTGCAGCATCTGAACACTTCTGCATCCCTCACTGGGACGTTCTGCTGCAAGAGGAATGTCTCAAAGGAGCCCTAAAAAGAACCCTGAGCTCACCTTAATTTTAGCATGTTTTAAAATAGCATTGTTCTTGCCTAAGGTGTCACTAATTTTTTGTGTGTGTGTGCTACTGGAGGTTGAACCCAGGGCCTCATGCTTGCACGCTTTGCAAGTGTTGGACCACTGAGCTGCAACCTCCAGCCCATTTTCTTTACTTTTTTGAGAGTCTCACTAAATTACACAGAGAAGTCGCTAATTCTTAAAATACTTATTTCCACACATGATAAGCATTAACATATGAAGAAACCTATTTAATAAGCAAAGTCAAGATCATGATAAATAATCACTTGAAAGGGGGGCACCCAGCCAGGCACCGCAGCATACATTTATAATCCTAGGAATGAGGGAGGCAGAGACAGGAGGATCACAAATTTGAGGCCAGAGGTTGTGTGTGTACTTTAGCAAAACACTTTCTCAAGATAAAAAAGAAAAGAAAATGGGCTGGGGGTGCCAATCCAGTGGTAGAGCACTTGCAAAGTATGGTTGAGGCCCTGGATTCAACCCCCAAGTACTGCAAAAAAAAAAAAAAGTGGGGCACCCTTGTCTATGAGTGCGACATTATCAGGACTTAAGCCTGTGGAGTTTTGCCTTTGTGCAAGTCACAAAAGCTGCAAGGAGGTTTTGGTCAGATTTTGTAAGCATTCTACCAAGACTTTATATTTGAAGGAATGGAAAAGGAACCTAGGGGAATTTAACAAATAAAGAACAATTCAAAACTGGCTTCCAGTTACTGACATATCACAGTCTTGTGATTGTCCTGTCTTATTAAAAAATCATTTTAGCTTTTTTGATATCTACTTTTGTATATGACTCCTGAAGCAATCCCCAAACAAACATCCATTGAAAACCCTATAAGGGTCGCTATGAGTCAGACCCCACTCCAGGGCAACTAACGACAACTTTTGTGTAACCTATTATTGCATTATATATTAAACTGAAACTAAACACAATAAGTAATTTCATTTTTATCAGCATATTTTCTCCCAGAAAACATGAATACTACCATATTTGAAAAAATGTTTTAATTAACATTGAATTTTAAATATTAACTGGCTATTTTTCATTAATATTCTGTGCTTGAAAAGAAGTGATAGGAATAATGGAAATCAGACTAATGTCATATAAATTCATATAAACGGAACAAATGTTCATCTTTTTTTTTGACGTTACAAAGCCTTGAGAAGTTCTTTGAGATTAGTAGTAAATCATTTGTTCCACCCTCTAGTGGCTTAAAAGTGTATTTCAGTTTCTAGCATTGAAATTGAATCTGAACTTTAGAACCAAAGAGTATGTTATGGCTATCGGAGCTAATCTTTTCAATTTACCTGGGGAGAAATCCGGAGAGGTCACGTGACTCTATGCACATGCCCAACTACATAGAGACAAGGCCTGGCTGGAACACAGTTCACCTAACACTCATCTGTCCACTAGGTACAATGCTGGTACGTTTTCTTTTTTCTTTTTCTTGGTGTTTTTTTTTTTTTTTTTTTTTCCCCAGTACTGGGGGTTGAACCCAGAGCCTCACACTTGCATGCTTTGCAAATGCTGTACCACAGAGCTGCACCCTTGACCCATTTTTTTTACTTTTTTGAGACAGGATCTCGCTAAATTACTCAGACTGCCTCTGGTTTTGAACTTGTGATCTTCCTGTCTCCACCTCCCAAGCGGCTGGGATTACAGACATGCGCCGTTGCACCCAGTGCCGGTACCTTTTCTTGGTGATGAATCCACTGATTCCTCTGTGATCATTTCTTACAGGAAATGCCATTTTTCATTCCTAAAATCTGGACACATGTAGATGTAAAACAGAGTGTCAATTCCTGCCGTGCAGTTGTCAGATCGGCTAGTCAAAATGTAAAGCTTGGTAGACCTCGTCTACTGGCACAGATGACCTCCGGGCACAAGGGCTCCGGAAGCTCCAGGGCATGTTTTATTTACTTAGGTCAGAGGCACACTCCTCAAACGCAGGAAAAGACCTTTTGTTCTGAGAAAATTGAAGTTGCTTCCCAAGCAGTCTTATAGCCTCCAGGGAAGGATGGATTTGTTAACTGCCATAATCAATGACTGTGTTTTCTTCAAAACAGCAATTGCCCCCTCATGTGCGCATCTGGGATTCGGTGACATTGAACACCCTGCATGTCATCGGAATAGGCTTCTTTGACCGAGCTGTCACCTGTATTGCATTCTCAAAATCCGTAAGTTTGAGCCCTGTGGATCTCGCAGCCTTTGGCCCCAGAGAGCACGGAATCAGTCCACTCAGAATGGAAGGGGGGCAGAGTTTCCTGCGCAGGTGCATGTACAAGTTTGAACCCTGAGATCTTCCCGCTTCCTAGGTCCCCCATCAGGGACACACTTCCTGTCAGACGTTTCCAGCCTCGTGGGCTTGGCACAGGAAAAAACTCCCCGCCCCAGTTATTTCCTCCCATCCCTGAAGGCAGTTTGCCTGCTCTGGCCGGGAATCTCGCTTGCTCCCTTGGCAGATGGCACCGCCACGTCTCTGCCATCCCAACACAGGTGGCTCACTGCCTGTTCACAAGAGGGACTGAGGGGCCTCCAGCCTTCCTTAGGACATGCTGGTCCAACAGATCCACCCTGGCACTCTTAAACCACTTGGTCCAGTTTACAAACTGACATTGCACACCTGCACCCAGGCTCACAGCAAACACCCAGGTTTACTCTCTCCCTCCTTCCCTCTGTGCACCGTCCTATGGTAGCCACATTCACGGTTGGCAGCAGACTCTGTGTGGGCCTACAAGGACTCTGTCTGCTCTGGGAGGAGGGCCTTTAGGAGGAGGGGTTTGTGAAAAGCTGCCCCGTCAGCCCTCAACTCCTCCACTCCTGTCCCTTCACGACCCCTGGCTCCCCAGCTCTCCCTGTCTGGCCAAGGAAATGGGTCTCAAAATCCATGGGTGAATAGTCTTTAACTACAACTAATGGACTGTTCATTAAAAGTAAAATTACTGTTCACTTTTAATCCTGCTCACCCCGTTTTATTCTCAAATGTGCTCTTCCTGTGAATAATTTTCTCTTTCCAGAACGGAGGAAGCAATCTCTGTGCCGTGGATGACTCCAATGACCATGTGCTATCCGTGTGGGACTGGCAGAAAGAAGAAAGGCTGGCCGATGTGAAGGTCTCCCTCCCTCAGCCCTTCGTTGGCTGTGTTATCATCTCCCCACGTGGAGCCTCTTCCCAGGAGGCCAGAGGGCTGCCAGCCCCCCTCACCCCTCACCCCTGCGTGTGGCCTCGTCTCCATAGCGTCTTCTGACCCTTGCCCCTCTTGCCTCATAGGACCTCATTCCCCAGACTGGCCAGGGTTTTTCTTCTCTTCACAAAATCACAAGATTATATTTTCTTCCTCATTTCATAGCCACTATCCCATTATGGGATTTAGCTCAGTTGGTAGAGTGCTGCTCTGCAGTCTCTGAGGTCCCAAGTTCGATTCCCAGCATTGCAAAAATGGGAGAAGGACGTGGCAATCCACTCCCAAGGCAATCCCGAAACAGTCAGCCTTTGAAAACCCTATGAGGGTCACTATGAGTTGGACTCGACTCAGCGGCTCCTATGACAACAACAACATCCCTTTAATTTGGGCTGGGGTTTAGCTCATCTGGTAGAATACTGCTCAGCACTCTCTGAGGCCCTGGGTTTGATCCCCAGCACTGCAAAAAAATGGGAGAAGGACCTGGCAGCCCACTCCTGAAACAATCACCAAACAATGAGCCATCCAAAACCACATGAATAGCAGAGAAGCACTGGCAGTAGTGCCAGGCATGGCACAGTGTCAGGAGTGTCTGCTGTACATAGGGTCGCTATGAGTTGGACCTGACTCAACATCACCTAACAACCACATCCCTTTAATTCATTCAATCATTTATTTGTCCAGTGTTTCTTTCATTCGTTCAATAACCCTCAGGCGCCTGGCATGTGCTGGTGTGGTGCTGTGCAGTGAGGCACAAGAGGTGGGCAGTGAGGGAAGTGCGCTCACTGTCTACAAGCCTCTGCAGCTGCGGCTCAGGTGGACACCAGCGTCCTGAGGCCCAGGCACTGCCACCAGGCTTGTCCACAGCTGAGCAGCCTTGGGAAGGACTAGCTAGAGCCAAATCTCAAATACCCAGGGGGAGGTTCCTCCTGAAGTGGATATTAATGACCTGCTTTTACTCCCTCCAATCCACTTGGCACAAACGTCAAATTAACGCTCCTTAAGCTTCCTTATAGGGGCTGGGACTTAGCTCAGTTGGTAGAGCACTGCTCTGCAGTCTCTGAGGTCCCAGGCTCAATTCCCAGCACTGCAAAAATAAGAATAGGACGTGGCAACCCACTCCCAAGACAATCCCGAAACAGGCAGCCATTGAAAACCCTATGATGGTCGCTATGAGTCAGACTCCACTTGATGGCACCTAACAACAACAAGCTTCCTTATGCTTTTCTCCTATTAAGATCACCATTAGAGCCAGGCGTGGTGGCACACGCCTGTAATCCCAGCGGTTAGGGAGGCGGAGGTGGGAGGATCGCAAGTTCGAGACCAGAGGCAGTCTGCGTAATTTAGCGAGACCCTGTCTCAAAAAGTAAAAAAAAAAATGGGCTGAGGTGCAGTTCAGTGGTCCAGCATTTGCAGAGCATGCAGGTGCGAGGCCCTGGGTTCAACCCCCAGTACCGCAAAAAAAAAAAAAAAAAATCACCATTAGATTCCTTTTCTTGTAGAACTGACTTCAGATTCCTCATGTTGGCATCTGTCAACCTTAGATAACCTTACCTGTCTCACAGGATTGCCATCAGGCAGCCTTACCTGTCTAAAATTAGGACTGCTGTTAGACAAGTTTGTCTAACGTTAGGATTGCCGTCAGGTAACCTCCTGTCCCTGCCTTTCTCTCTTGCGTGTCTGAAATGCAGACCTGCGTTCTCCTCAGCCATGTCTCCTGTCATGTCATACCCCTGCCTCCTGATGTCCCCGCCAGGCTTTCAGGTGTTCTCTCTGTGTTGCTAGATTGGGAGAGACAAGCTGTGATCCAGGTCCAAGCACGTGTAACTGAATCGTTAAGTAGAAACAATGGTCAGGGCCAGATTCCGACCAGCTCCTAAAAGTCTAGGTGTGGGTTGAGAAGTGCTGATGTAGCTGCCAACCAGCCATGCCCACCCCAGACTGGGTCCTGAGCTACAGGCAGAGTCCCAGGAATTAGAACCAGGAGGGACTCCCTGGGGAAATAGGGCAGCCACAGTCATCCAGGAACAAAGGAGCTGTTGTTGTTATTAGCTGCTGTGGAGTCAGTGTACAGCTCATAGCGACCCTACGTACAAGTACAACAGGCAAAACACTATTGGCGGTACTTCTCTGCTATTCATAGGGTTTTCAATGGCTGATTGATTTTTGGCAGTGGTTCACCGGGTCCTTCTCCCAAGCCTACAGCACCTGGTATTCCCAGGATGTCTCCCATCCAAGTACTAGCCAGGCCGATACTGCTTAGTTTCTGAGATCTGACAGGATCAGATGCCACAGTGCTATGGCTGCAGGCCAGAGGAGCTGTTGTTGTTGTTAGGTGCCATCAAGTCATATCCAACTCATGGCAACCCTCATAGGGTTTTCAATGGCTAATTGTTTCGGATTGCCTTGGGCGTGGATTGCCACGTCCTTCTCCCATTTTTGCAGTGCTAGGAATCGAACTTGGGACCTCAGAGACTGCAGAGTGGTGCTCTACCAACTGAGCTAAATCCCAGCCCAAAGGAGCTGTAGGAAAGTCGTATTCCTGGGCCTTTCCCTGGAGAGTGCCAGCACTACATGGGGATGAGGCCTGGGGAGCTTCGTTTTACCCCTCTCCCGGTGCTCCCATTGCTCAGCCAGGCTGGGAGCCTAGGACCGGCAGCCACCATTCCTTGGCCCCTCCTTCCGTGAAACATGTGGCTCACCCTCCCCTTGTCCTCAGGCCCACAGCCGGGGGCAGACGGCCAATGGAGCTGTGCAGGGTGAAGTCAGTGGGGAGACATCAAGAGACACAGGGCCTAGCGTGAATGAGTTATTTATTTGTGGTTCAGATTTTATTTCTTTTCTTAAGTGCCTTAGGAGATCTGAGGCATTTGATTCTCTGTTTTTCTTAAAGTGTTCAAACGAAGCAGTATTTGCTGCAGATTTCCACCCCACAGACGCCAATATCATTGTCACCTGTGGAAAATCCCACCTCTACTTTTGGACACTAGAAGGAAACTCCCTTATTAAGAAGCAAGGATTATTCGAGGTGAAGTGCAATCGTGATTTTATTTTCCCCTGAGTGGTGCACGTGATTGGCTGAATTTCAAGGGAGCATTAAAGGTGTCTCCATCTTAATGTTTGTTTTAATGGCCAAGGTGGGGGTACATCTGGGCATGTGGAGATTTTCCCTCAGGATCCCTCACACCGTCAGGGAGCCCATCGTGTCTTAAGGCTCTCAGTGGCGAAGTGAAAACAGGATGGCACAAGCCAGGGAGAGGGTGCAGCCCAGGGAAGACAGGGCCACCTCACAGAACAGCTGGCTACCCAGAACTCGCTGTCACGGATAGAGAAGGGGCAGCCCCTTCCACCTGTGTTTGCAAAAGACAGTGGAGACACTGTGCCTTGAGTCTGGCCATTGTGAGGCACTGGGGGAGCACCAGGGGGCAGCCTCTTCCTGTGGGCTGATCCCCCTTTACTCTGGTATATGTGTGTGGGTCTATTCTTTATTCTGAAGTTGCAGCTGGGGAGACCAGCCATTTGGAGTTAATGGAAATGTCTCTTAGAGCAATTAATCTCATGGCATAAATTATGTAATACTGCCAGGCACGGTGGCGCACACCTATAATCCCAGCTGCTCAGGAGGCGGAGGTGGGAGGATCGCAAGTTCGAGACCAGAGGCAGTCTGTGTAATTTAGCTAGACCCTGTCTCAAAAAGTAAAAAAAAAATGGGCTGGGGGTGCAGCTCAGTGGTCCAGTACTTGCAGAGCATGCAGACGTAGGGCCCTGGGTTCAACCCCCAGTACCACAAAATATATATATATATATGTAATAATAAATAAAGATAAAAGGCACACAGGGTGGCTACAGAGGTTAACATGGTCCAGCTGGGATTACTGTGCTTCTAGCCCTTACTGTTACGAATGAAACAATGTCCTGATTTTATGTATATATTTACTACATTCTACAGAAGCAAGAAAAGCCAAAGTTTGTCCTCTGTGTGACATTTTCTGAAAACGGTGACACCATCACTGGAGATTCAAGTGGTAACATCTTAGTGTGGGGAAAAGGTAACACGTGATTTTCCCGAAGCCCATTTTTTTTTTCAGTAAAGTTATAAAGACTTCAAAGGTGACATTTTATAAGAATTGTCTGTTAATGTACAGGATTACTTTTAAATTCCAAGTTATATAAGTGGGGTGTGTGTGTGTGTGTGTGTGTGTGTGTGTGTGTGTGTGTGTGTGTGATGTGTAACCATACAACTGGATGGAAGAAACTAGAGAATGGTGAGAGTTACCAACCTTAGGGTATCATTTTAATAGGCCTTTAAGGCCAAGAGACTATGATGGATTAATAACTTTATGAGGAGCTCTAGTAACCAATTATAATGATTAAGTTATTAGTGACTGTATAGTTATAAAACATTGAGGTAACTCTTCAAACTCACATAGCGTTTGACAGACATTTATGAGTGCTATAAATAGCAATGCCTGCAGCTGTACCACTGTGACACCTGATCCCATCAGATCTCGGAAGCTAAGCAAGTTCAGGCCTGGTTAGTCCTTGGATGGGAGACCGCCTGGGAACACCAGGTGCTGTAGGCTTGGGAGAAGAACCTGGCAACCCCCTCCCAAAACAATCTGCCATTAAAAACCCTATGAATAGCAGAGAAGCATGACAATAGTGTTTCATCTGTTGTACATAGGGTTGTTGTGAGTCAGGCACGGACTTGACCAGCACCTAACAACAACAAATAGCAATACAAATGAGATGCTTGAAAATGAATCAGATCCGAATCCCCTGCTGACCCTGAGCATTTGGGGATGGAAGATTCAATGCTCAGAAAACACACGTTCAGTTAAGGCCAGTGAGCATTTATGAGTGCTTTCTGGGTTCAGGAAAACACATCCTCCGTGTCCTCATGGACCCTAGAGTTGGGATTGGGGGCAAAGGCAGAGACAGACCCACAAATGTAATTTGGAATAACAAGGTAACTTTGAACTGTTTCTGATACTCCTGGTGCTCTATACACAGACAGTTCTTTGAGTCTTCAGAACAGTACTGCAGGGTTAGCAGTATTCAAACGATGCTCCGTTGTCGTTAGGTGCCGTGGAGTCGTGTCCGACTCATAGCAACCCTTATAGGGTTTTCAGTGGCTGATTGTTTCGGGATTACTATGGGTGTGGGTTGCCAGGTCCTTCTCCCACATCTGTGGTGCTAGAAATTGAACTCGGGACCTCAGAGACTGCAGAATGGTGCTCTACCAACTGAGCTAAATCCCAGCCAAATGATGCTCTAGCTGACTATATTGCCTTTTAAAATGGAAATGAAATGCGATTTGAAAATGGGCAGAGGCAAGCCTTTGGATAATGTCCTAATGACGGTTTCCTTGGTGTGTTCAGGTACAAATCGAATAAGCTATGCAGTTCAAGGGGCCCATGAGGGTGGCATTTTTGCACTTTGTATGTTAAGAGATGGCACACTGGTGTCAGGAGGAGGGAAGGACCGCAAGCTCATTTCTTGGAATGGAAACTATCAGAAACTTCATAAAACTGAGGTAAGTCAGTCACAAGCACTGCTTTGGAAATTTGTTTTGAAACTTCAACTGTTGTCCTAACCAGTTTCCTTGTTGGCTTGGAATCTTTAGTTTATAGTTTTGAAAATTGTTTAGAAAAGCCGGGTGTGGTGGCGCATGCCTGTAATCCCAGCGGCTGGGGAGGCAGAGGCAGGAGAATTGCAAGTTCGAGACCAGAGGCAGTCTGCGTAATTTAGGGAGACCCTCTCTCAAAAAGTAAAAAAATGGGCTGGGGTTGCAGCTCAGTGGTCCAGCACTTGCAGAGCATGCAAGCACGAGGCCCTGGGTTCACCCCCCAGTACCAGAAAAAAAAAATGTTTAGATAAAATAAACCAGGCATCATTGTACACGCCTGTAATCCCAGAACCTTGGGAGGCAGAGGCAGGAGGGTTGCAGGTTCAAGGCCAGAGGCAGCCTGCATAATTTAGCAAGACCTTGTCTCAATTTAAAAATTCTTTAAAAATGGGCTGGGAGTACAGCTCCAGTAACAGAGTATTTGCAAAGTATGCATGAGGCCCTGGGTTCAGCGCCCCCAGTACCACAAAAAAAAAAAAAAAAAAAAAAAAAAAAAAAAAAAAAAAAAAAAAAAAAAAAAAAAAAAAAAAAAAAAAAAAAAAAAAAAAAAAAAAGGAAAGAAAAGAAAACAAGAAAAAGAAAATTATTTAAATGAAATTATATGGAGGCAACATATTTTATTAAAATCATGGAGGCAGTTTAAATACAACTAAAATGAAATTAATTTTATAAAGTTTAAGGCTATAGAATACATCATATTTACAATACTTTTATAATAGAACCGATTTTAACTTTCCAAAGGACTATTAGCCACATTTTGGATTATCATTAAAATCTTTCCTTTCTTTTCATTGGTACCAGTCATTCACTTTGCCCATATCACTTGGAACTAATGCTTATTGAGTAGGGATTTATGCGTGCCTCTTCGATGAGCACCAAATTCTCTCTAGCTCTTTAGCTCCTTTGGGATCCACTCTGCCTCCTGCTTACCTAGTGAGTAGGCCAGCCTTCCAGGAGGAGCCAGGGACAAGAAACTTAATACTCCTCTTCACACTCACTGCCTTATCTCCCCCAGGTACCAGGAAATTATGAGCAGGCAGACTGCAAAATTAGCATCAGTCTGAAGGGTGACTGTCTTCATCTCTAGCAAAGGGCGAACACGTTGTGGGACTTTTCTGGCTTCAACACCAGATACAACACACTTGCATATTACATCATAGGGCACCATGGCACTCTTTCTGGCAGTGTGAAAATTTTGTTCTGTTGATTATCACTTTTAATAAAAAGGGCCTTATGTTGTACATTAAAAGTTACTAATGCTGGGCGTGGTGGCCCACACCTGTAATCTCAGCAGCTAGGGAGGCGGAGGCAGGAGGATTGCAAGTTCGAGACCAGAGGCAGTCTGTGTAATTTAGCGAGACCCTGTCTCAAAAAAGTAAAAAAAATGGGCCGAGGGTGCAGCTCAGTGGTCCAGCACTTACAGAGCATGCAAGTGCGAGGCCCTGGGTTCAACCCAAAGTACCGCCAAAAAAAAAAAAAAAAAAAAAAAAAAAAAAAAAAAAAAAAAAAGTTACTAATAAAAAAAATCTGAAAAAAAGAAGAAAAATAAAATTAAAGGAGTGCCTTCAGCTGGGCACTGGTGGCACACACCTATAATTCCAGCGACTTGAGAAGCTGAGGCAGGAGGATTGAAGGTTCAAGGCCAGAGGCAGCCTGCAGAACTTAGTGAGACCCTGTCTCAAAATAAAATATAAAAGAGGGGCTGGGCTGCTGGGCCTGGTGGCTCCCACCTATAAATCCCAGCCACTTGGGAGGTGGAGGCAGAAGGATCGAAAGTTGGAGGCTAGAGCTGACCTATGTAATTCAGCAAGACCTTATCCCAAGATAAAAAGTGAAAAGTGGACTGAGGGTGCGGCCCAGTTGTAGAGGATTTACAAAGCAAGCACGAGGCCCTGGGTTCAATCCCGCACTATCACCAAAAATAAAAATAAAGGGGGAGTGCAGCTTAGGGTAGAGCACTTGTCTAGAATGCATGAGGAGAAGGAGGAGGAAGAGAAGAGAAAGAAGAAAAGAAAGGGAGAATGTGGTAGAAAAACCACCAGATCAGAGCCCGGTGCCGTGGTGCACACCTGTAATCCCAGCATTTGGGAAGCTGAGGCAGGAGGATTCCAAGGTTGAGGCTATAGGCAATCTGTGCAACTTAGTGAGACCTTGTCTCAAAATTTAAAAAAGGAGCTGGAGGTGCAGCTCAGTGATAGAGCACTGACCTGGCATGCGTGGGGCCCTGCTTTCAACTCCCATTACTGGCGGGGGAGGAAAGAAGGCCTTCATCTGAGCATGGCAGTCATTTGTCCTTTCAGGGAGAGTTATGATGAGCTTTTTTTGTTTATTTGTTTTTTGGTTTTGTGTGTGTGTGTGTGTGTGTGTTTTGCGGTACTGGGGGTTGAACCCAGGGCCTCGTGCCTGCATGCTTTGCAAGTGCTGGACCACTGAGCTGCACCTCCAGCCCATTTTTTTTTTTTTACCTTTTGAGACAGAGTCTCACTAAATTACGCAGACTGCCTCTGGTCTCAAACTTGCGATCCTCCTGCCTCCACCTCCCGAGCCGCTGGGATTACAGGCGTGCGCCACTGTGCCCGGCTCAACTCCAGGGTGATAAGTTTTTTATAATAAGATTTAGTCAGCATTTGAGTGAACCTGTTGTGAGTTGCTGGTCACAGACGTTGTTGTGTTAAATCGTAACAGCAGAAGATACACTAAAATCTCATGTGACGTCCTGGACGTCCCTTGTCATGATGGCATGTGACTCCTTGCCTTTGCATGGCTTATGGTCTCCTTTCCTTACGCCCATGCTGATGTGCGACGCTGCAGGTAGAGACTGTGCAGAGGGGCAGCCGCTTCTTCCTTGCTCCTCCAAGATGCTCAACACCAGCCTGCCAAGCCCAGCTGCCCTGGTTATTTTGCTTGCAGTGCAGTGAAACAAAGTTCACTTCTCGTAGCAAACTGTTCTCAGCAAGCGCCTTTTGGAATTCTTTTACTCAACCTTTGGGTTGTTCCATGCATTTGTCAACGTTTGCAAACAGT
Source organism: Pedetes capensis (assembly GCA_007922755.1). NCBI lineage: Eukaryota > Metazoa > Chordata > Mammalia > Rodentia > Pedetidae > Pedetes > Pedetes capensis. The sequence continues at coordinate 23,080 of VMDO01008289.1, read as the reverse complement.
GGATTTCAAAGCTAAGCAGAGTAATGTTGCCAAAGGATTTACCATCCTAAAGTTACAGCAAAATTTTATGAACTCTTATTCTTTATTTTCCAAATTTTACCTACAACTCTGTCAGAAGTCATAACAAGTGAAGAGTAGACTGATAAGTTGTATTCCTTATCTTTTTTTATTAAAAAATATTAAAAACAACTCTTACTGACTCTTTTGTTTTTTCTTTTTTCTTTTTTTTCTTTTTTCTTTTCTTTTCTTTTCTTTCTTTTTTTTTTTTTTTTTTTTTTTTTTTTTTTTTTTTTTTTTTTTTTTTTTTTTTTTTTTTTTTTTTTTTTTTTTTTTTTTTTTTTTTTTTTTTTTTTTTTTTTTTTTTTTTTTTTTTTTGTTGTTGTTGTTGTTTCAATACTGGTGGTGCCCATACTAGGCAAGTGCTCTACCACTGAGCTGCAACCCCAGCCTCTTTTATATATTTTTTTTATGTTGAGACAGCATCTTGCTCAGTTGTACAGCCTGCCTCCAGCCGCAGCCTCCTGAGTCCCTGGGATTTTAGGTGTACACCACAGCATCCGGCTTACTGATTTTTTTAAAGATATGTAAAATGTGTATAGTTCGGACGTTTTCATCCTATTTCAACAGCGGGCTTTGGTATCTGTTTATCCAAGCCTCTCTCTATGCATGTATTTATATATAAAGCTGCTTTAGGAGCTGTCATGGTACGTTTTAATGAAAGCTAACAATTGAATGAAATCTTACATCTTTTTCTCATGTGACTTTCCGATCAGATTCCTGAGCAGTTCGGCCCAATACGGACAGTGGCTGAGGGGAAGGGTGATGTCATCTTGATAGGCACAACTAGAAACTTTGTCCTGCAGGGCACCCTGTCGGGAGACTTCGCCCCCATCACTCAGGTACGGTCCAGCTCTGAGGCCGCCAACCCCTTCCCTCTGCGTTATGTGAGGATGTAAGTGAGCGCTAGAGTGAGGGTCGCTGCTAAGTCTCACACTAAGGTCCCTTTCCTCCCCTTGGGAGTTGTGGTTTGGTTGCTGCTGTGATTAAGCTGGGAAGGGGGACCTGGTGAAAGGGAAGACAAAGGAGGCACAAGCCATGGCGGTGCCCCCTGCGGGCTCCTGGTTCGATTATGAGATCTGAGAGCCCCACCCCGCCATGTCTTCACTCTCTGTAGGGTCACACTGACGAGCTCTGGGGGCTGGCCATCCATGCCTCCAAACCTCAGTTCTTGACCTGTGGGCACGACAAGCATGCAACTCTGTGGGACGCCGTTGGCCACCGGCCCGTCTGGGACAGAATCATAGAGGTAAACCCGCGCGTTACATCGCCATCTTCCTCGTAAAACTTCATCTGCAGCGTGTTCATTGATTTTTCACGTGAAATTCATAGCGATGAAAAGTTGTCCTGAAGCAAATGTCATTAGTTTATCTTTTGACGGTTGTGTAGCTTTTGACGTTGCCTCAACTGTTCTCATCCATATAATTCTGAAGTTTACTGCGGCAAGTCAGCCTCCCCGGCTGGGTGGGCAGAATTCCCGAGTGCAGAGTCTTCCCTGGCTGAGGTTCTGAGAAAGCCTGCCTTCTATTTCCAGTGTACCTTTTGAATGAGAATTTACAAGCAAGTGGTCCTGAAATCGTGCAGTTCCCTTTAGCTCTCCTTTCTGAGCTTGATGGCAGTGGTCAAGCGTTAGTTTTAAAGTCAGCGTCTCTGAGAACCTTGCCCAAGGAGTGCAGATTGAACGCCAGTGTGTCAAAATTCCTCTCCCTTCATGTGGAATGGGATGGATTTCCTGAGCACCATCCGTTTGCATACCAGACACCAAGTGTGTATCCTCCTTAATCCTTGCAACCACCCTGCAGGTTGAAAACAATTTTTGTTTGCTCTGACATTATTGATTAGGGAAGCTACATCACTTGCCAAGGTCACTAAGTGGCAAAGCCGCTGCCCTCTCTGTTGCTTGTGTCCTACCACACGCACACCCTGTTGAAGGAAGCAGAGTCCAGCGGCATCCTCTCCGCCCCCACAGAGCCACTAGCTTTTCCGAGGTGCTAGGTCAGGGTCAGCTCTCCTCCCCTCCACTTTGAGAGAAGGTTGCCACAGGGTGCTGGTCCCTGGCAGCCAGCTGATCACCGAGATGGAAAGCACTGTCCTTGCAGCGGTGGGCAGGGAGGGTGGCCCGCCTGCAATTTCATCAGCACCGCAGCCCTCTGGGAGCTGTGACACCTACTCCATCTCCCTGGCCGTCGCAGAGCTGCCTGACGTAAGGGTCAGGGCCAGCATGAGAAGTCAGGGCCCTGTCGTAGTCCTTACTCCTCTGTCTGCTGACCATGTTACCTGGGGAAGGAACGTTTTCCCTGTTTGAACCTCATGTCTTCATCTCAAAACTGTTACGAGGCTCAGATGAATTATTTTACAAACGTGCATTGTAAGTGTAGAGTTTCAAAGGAATGTGAGTTGTTTGTGAATGAGTGGAGCTGAGCTTTGCAGCAGCTCCCACTTAGAAGGCATTAAGATGACGTAGCTCAAGTTTCTTTCTGGTCTCTTGCATTTTTAGTTTATCCAGTAGCATCTCCGCCTCCTGTTTCCATTCCCATTACAGGATGGCCATATTTCCAGACCGATCAGGCACACTGTATGATGGGCTTACCACCAAGCCCAGGGGTCAGGGAGGGGGCTGGCCGAAAGCCATGGCTTAGAAGAAGTTTACTGGTTCTCCTCTCACCTGATCACTGTAGATAGAAAGGGCTGTGAGACAAAAAGAAACAGATTCTGAAAGGACTAAGATTTAGGATTACTGAAGTATACCAGGCATCAGAGGGCTGGGATTTAGCTCAGTTGGTAGAGCGCTGCTCTGCAGTTTCTGAGGTCCCGAGTTCAATTCCCAGCACCGCAAAATGGGAGAAGGATGTGGCAACGCAATCCCGAAACAGTCAGCCATTGAAAACCCTATGAGGGTTGCTGTGAGTCAGGCTTGACTCAACGGCACCTACAACAACCACCATGCATCAGAGTGGGAAGATACTTTCCTCCATGGGGAAGAAAGAGGCCTTGAGCAGAGCCACATAGCCTGAGGAGGTCGAGCTGGGTGGGTGGGTTTTGTGTTGCAGTGTTGTATCTGGCCATCAATTTACACTTCCTTTACAATATTTTAGGATCCAGCTCAGTCTTCTGGTTTTCATCCTTCAGGGTCTGTGGTTGCGGTGGGAACGCTGACTGGGAGGTAAGCCCCCCGCGCGGCCTGTGCTCTCCGCACTATGGAGAAGAACTCGATGTTTGAGCTTCCGCAGGGATGGGTGCAGGCCAGTGCTTGGCCACATCTCTGCCTCCAGGGACCTGCCCAAAAGCGAAACTTAACACAGGGCTCCCTCCCGCTTTGAACCTTGGGAAAATCTGGGCAAAGCTGTGCCCCTTCCCCACTCCTCTCCCTGGTCCCCCCATCCGTGGTAATCTCGGGTTCTGCAGAGCCTATGGGGGGAGTTAAAACGGCTTTCTCTAGCTGCACTGTCAGAATTGTAGCGGTGGCCCAGGTCCTGTTAAGCTTCAGGAAGGACTCGCTTACCAAGCTCCTCCACACTCCAAGAAGCTCGGGTGAGCCCAGCTTCCCCACTTAGCAGCAATGGGTCTTTGATCCCATTACATAAACTCTCTGAATCCCCTTCTTTTCTATAAACGGTGTTGTTCTCACCTACACTAATGTCTGAGGGGGGGCACTGTGCCTATAGTATCTGCTGGGGATGCCTGGCAGGTGACAGTGGGGGCTGTTACCATCATCATTTGACACGGTGTTGTTTGTCACAGTACAACAATCCCCCCCTTATCCTCGGGGACAGTGATCCAAACCCCTGCGGGATGTCTGAACCCACAAATAGTACCGACCCCATACATACCAGGTTTTTCCTAGACGTCACCCCTAAAGTTTAATTTATAAATTAGGGGCAGTAGGAGATGAACAACAATAACTAATAATCAAACACAACAGTTAAAACAATATAAAAGTCTGGTTCTTTCTCTCAAAATACCGTTGTACTGGACTCACCTTCTTCCTGTGATGGGACAGGGTGACCCAGTGCATGCCTGAGAAAGTAAAGTGAGGTGAATGAGGTACTCACAGTGGTGCACAACTTAAAACGAATGAATCATTGATTTCTGGAATTTTCCATTTTATGTTTTCTGACTAGAGTTGATAATGAGTAATCAAAACTGTGAAAAGCAAAACCTCCAATAAGGGGAAGCCCTGATGGGCATTTACTACAATTCCATTTGGACATTTTGGTTGCTTTCCCATATCTTTACTCTCTAAGAACTGCACCACTCAGGTCCTGTTGTTTCCACTGGGCAGTATAGAAAGAGGAACCACTTGTGCATCAGAGGTAGCCATGCCTTAAACGTCAGACTCTGTGTCCAACAGAATCCTTGAGGGAAACGTCCACATCGCACACAGATGTGCACAGGGACACACACAAGCCTTACACACACACACACACACACACACACACACACACACAGCCTTCCATTTAACCTCTGGACAGCTGAAGCTTTGACCGTGCTGGGAGGCTCCATCCTCGGAGCGCTGGGCACAGCCAAGCTGTCAAACAGACGTCACCATTGTCTACTTGCTGACTCTGCGTGGAGGACGTGTGCGACAGTGCTCAGAGTCACCCTGTGTCCTGTCACTTAATCCCAACCCCTCATCTACTCCTCCAGGGCTTTTGTCCCAGGGCCACAGGTTCTCATGCTGTCTGTCTCACAGGACTTTCCTGGGCACGTTCTAGGCAGGCCCAGCCTCCCCGTATGTGGTTTCGGCCTCTGTTAAGTAAAGGCAAACGGCTTTCAGAGATGCAGGGTATCAAAGCAGAGAGACAAGTTCCAAGTTTCAGAGGTCCCGGTGGGTGGTAATGGTTACAGCCCGAATGGTGGGCAAGAGGACAGTGTCTGCGTGTCAGTGGGCGTGCAGATGGGACGTGTGTCAGCCGTATTTGAAACCACAGCATCAAGAAGCCCCTGCATCCTTTCATCCCCAAAGACACAGGCATGCGGCTTCCTGCGACCACCTGCAAGTCCTAGCATTTCAGCCCTTAACAAACCTGGGATGAGAGCTGCATCCGTAACACAGGGCACAGAGCCCCGCCATGTGCTACACAGTCGTGCTGAGCCCACAGAGACCTGGCCTCAGACCCCCATGTCGCAGTTTGGAAATAGGGCCTGGAGAGGTGAAAAGTCAAAGACCCGTCCTCTCCCCTTCCTTCCAGGCTTCCTGTCCCTCTGTCCACCCTGCAGGCCTCTGGTTCACTCGCTGGAGTTCCCAGAAGACCCAGACTCTGGGCACAGTCAGGAGCGTCTTGGTCCCCGACTGTCCCAGCCCCACCTCTGGAACCCACTCAGCTTGCCCTGGGCCAGAGCTCTGGGGAAGTTCATACCAGTGGCCCTCGGCCACTCCCCTGACCACTGGCCCTGGCACTAGGTTTTGGCCACCTTCCTGCCCAGGGCTTTCTCTCCTTCCATGTGCCAGCGACCACACTCTGAGAAACCACATCATGGTGTTGAGAACTGTAGAGCTTTGAATGGTACTCAGTCTGTCCTTGCTTCCTCTCCCTACCTCTCTCTCCTCTCCTCCTCCTCCTCCTCCTCCTCTTCTTCCTCCTCCTCTCTTCTTCTTCCTCTTCCTCCTCCTCTTCTTCCTCCTCCTCCTCTCTTCTTCCTCTTCCTCCTCCTCCTCTTCTTCTTCTTCCTCTTCTTCTTCTTCTTCTTCTTCTTCTTCTTCTTCTTTTTCTTCTTCTTCTTCTCCTCCTCCTCCTCCTCCTCCTTCTCCTTCTTCTATCTCTATCTCTATCTCTATCCCTATCTCTCTTGATACAAGGATTCCCTGTGTAGCCCAGGCTATCCCTGGAACTTGCTATATAGCCCAGGCTGGCCTTGAACTTGCGATGATCCTCCTACCTCACCCTCCCTCGTGCTGAGGTTACAGGCATGGGGCGCCATGCCCAGCTGCTGCTCCTTTCTTTAGGAAATGCTCCTGTACAGGGGATTCTCTCAGAATGAAAGCTGAAGACAGCTTCACTATTAGCAAACCTGGAGTATTTCTCTACTCCTCGTGATTAGTAGTCTCACGTGATTGTAAAAGTCCCCTCTCACTTTCCCACTAAACGGCTTACTGTGCTTCTTCTCGTTTGCAACAGGTGGTTTGTGTTTGACACAGAAACAAAAGACTTGGTCACTGTCCACACGGATGGAAATGAGCAGCTGTCTGTGATGCGTTACTCACCAGGTTAGAATACAAACTAATTGCGACTTTAAAATTCCAACAAAACTATGCACTGCCGTGTAGATGTTTAAAGAAACAACTTCACAGCCTTCCTTAGGGCGAAATTTAAATTATATGTGCATGTGACTGTGGCACTTAGGCATTTTCTTCCTTCCTTTGGGTCACTATGTGTCCACATTTTTTGACTTTGTATTAGGAAAAATTTCAAACAGAGAGAAAATTACAGTGTAATGCACCTTGCACCCATCACCTGGCTGCAGCAGTGATCAGCACTGAGCCAGCCTTGAGCCCCCTCCCCGCCCCCGCTGCCCTTCCTCCCATCCATTTGGAAGCAGTTCCCAAACTCTTATGTTTCATCTATTAATATTGTTGCATGTAAGATGAGGAGTGTTTTTAACAGCTGTACTAAGGTATAATTTATGTACCATAATCTACCCATTGGGAGAAGGACCTGGCAGCCTGCTCCCAAAAATCAATCCGCCATTGAAGACCCTATGAATAGCAGAGAAGCACTGACAATAGTGTTTCACCTGTTGTACATAGTGTCGCTATGAGTCGGACACCAACTCGAAGGCACCTAACAACAACAACAATCTACCCATTACCAATGTACAACTCAGTGATTCTTAGGAAGTGTGTAAAATGCACCCATCACCACAATGCAGCTGGGGTGTTTTGTTTTTTGTTTTTGTGGTACTGGGGGGGTTGAGCCCAGGACCTCATGCATGCTTTGCAAGTGCACTACCACTGAGCCGCCCCTTAGCCCATTTTTCACTTTTTTATCTTGAGACAAGGTCTACCTGAATCACACAGGCTGCCTCTTGCCTCGAACTTGCGATCCGCCTGAGTCGCTGTGATTACACGTGTGCACCACAACACCCAGCTCCACAATCCATCCTCTGAACTGGTCCCTCCATGCCCGTTAGCCATTCACCTACACACACACACACACACACACACACACACACATGCAGTCTGAGACAACTACTAATCTGTTTTCTGGCCCTGTACATTGCCTTTTCTAGACATGTCATCTACATAGAATCATACAATATGAAGCCTGTTGCATCCTGCTTCTTTCACATAGAATAATGTGTTTGAGAATAATCCATGTTATTATGTATGTGTCCATAGTTAATTCCTTTTTAATAGCTGGATAGTATTCCATTTTGCTGATATAGCACATTTTGTTTATTCACCAGTTAATGGACATTGGATCATTTCTGGGTTTTAACTATATGGATAATACTACTATTGTCCATGAACTATGACATGTATACATGTCTTTTTGTAGACATACATTTGTAGACATACATTTTCATTTTGGGGGGGTAAGTTTCTAGGAGTGACATTGGTAAACTTATATTTAACATGTTACAAAACTACCAAACTGTTTTTCAAAGTGAGGTAATGTTTTACATTCCTACCAGCAATGTGTGAGGACTCTCCTATGTTCACATCCTCACCAATGTATTATTGTTTTTATTATAGCCATTCTAAGAAGGTTTCATGTGTCTTGTTGTTTTAGTTGGCATTTCCCTGGTGACAGCTGATGTTGAGCGTTTTCCATGTCTGCTAGTCATTCTGAGATCTTCTTTGGGGAAATAGCTATTCAAATATTTTTCCCTCTTTAAAGTTGGGTTCTTTGTCTTACTATTGAGTTGTAAGAGCTTTTTATTCTCTGTATGAGGTTTTTTGCTGGGAATGATAGTGCACATCTGTAATCCCAGCACTCAAGAGGCTAAAGCAGGAGGATTGGGAGTTTGAGGCCCGCCAAGGCTATGTGTCGAGACTGTCTCAAAAACAAATAAACAAAAAAGTTATTTACCTGATATATGACTTATAAATGTTTTTCTCAGTTTGGTCTTGTCTCTTCACTTACCTTTTTTTTTTTTTTTTTTTTTTTTTTTGTGGTACTGGGGGTTGAACCCAGGGCCTCGCGCTTGCATGCTCTGCAAGTGCTGTACCACTGAGCTGCACCCCCAGCCCTTTTTTTTTTTTTTTTTCACTTTTTGAGACAGGGTCTCGCTAAATTACGCAGACTACCTCTGGTCTCGAACTTGCGATCCTCCTGCCTCTGCCTCCAGGACCGCTGGGATTACAGGCATGCGCCACTGTGCCCGGCCATTTTTTTCTTTTATGGTTTGTATCCAAGGTCGCCTAGTTTTCACCCATGATTCTTTTAGAAGGATTGCAGAGTTAGCCCTTATGTTTGCGTCTGTGCTCTATTTTGAGTTATTTCTTGTGTGTGGTGAGAGGTTAGATTAGAGCGTATTCATCCTGCACACAGATGCCCAGTTGTCCCCATATCATTCATCTACAACAATATCAATTCCCTGTTGAGTTTTCTTGACATTTTTGCCAAAGATCAGTTGCCCACAGAGGTGGAGATTCATTTTCATACACTCAGCTCTGTGCCCCACCAGTGTCCATCCTGAGCCAGGCTCACGGCGTCAGGGACTCAGACTTCGGAGTCAGCTGTGACACTGAAGGCTGAGCTCTGTGCCCTGGGTCCATGCTGAGCCAGTGCTAACAGTACCTGGGACTGGACTGCAGAGCGTGTTCTAACACTGAAGAGTGTGACTCCTCCAGCGTTGCTGCTCTAAAATTGTGTTGGCTGTTTGGGTGCTTGACATACGCCAAGTTTTAAGGTCAGCATGTCGATTTCTAATTTTATTTTATTTTATTTGCAAGTGCTTCTACCCCTGAGCTGCACCCCCAGTACCTTTTTTATTTTTTATCTTGAGACAAGGCCTTGCTAAGTTTCTCGGGTTGCTTCCGGCCTGCAACTTGTAATTCTCCCGCCTCCACTTCCCAAGTCGTTAGAGGTGTGAGCCACCACGCCCAGCTGTCAGTTTCTATTTTTAAAAGGCCTACTAACTCCTTGTTAGGGATTATGCTGAATTTATAGATCAATATGAAGAGAATCCCTTCCATGATGGTATTAGGTCTTCTAAGCTATGAAAGCCTGCAGCTGTAGCCCTGTGGCATCCGATCCCGTCAGATCTTGGAAGCTAAGCAGGGTCAGGCCTGGTTAGTACCTGGGTGGGAGACCGCCTGGGAACACCAGAAGCTGTAGGCTTGGGAGACGGACCTGGCAACCCACTCCCAAAAATCAATCTGCCTTTGAAAACCCTATGAACAGCAGAGAAACACTGACAATAGTGTTTCCCCTATTGTACAGAAGGTCGCTATGAGTCGGATACCGACGACTCGACGGCACCTAACAACAACAACAACAAGCTATGAAAATGGAGTGCCTCTCCAACGTTTAGATCTTTAACTTTTCTTCTTCTTGTCAGGTGCCATCTCATAGCGACCCTTATAGGGTTTTCAATGGCTGATTGTTTGGGGGGATTGCCTAAGGAGTGGATTGCCACATCCTTCTCCCATTTTTGGGGTGCTGGGAATAGAACCTCGGAGACTGCAGAGCAGTGCTCTACTAACTAAACTAAATCCCAGCCTTAACTTCTCTTGTTGTTGTTGTTAGGTGCCGGCAAGTCGGTATCTGACTCATAGCGACCCCACTTACAACAGGGGAAACACTATTGTCAGTGCTTCTCTGCTATTCATAGGGTTTTCAATGGCGGATTGATTTTTGGGAGTGGGTTGCCAGGTCTGTCTCCCAAGCCTACAGCACCTGGTGTTCCCAGGCAGTCTCTCATCCAAGTACTAACCAGGCTGGACCCTGCTTAGCTTCTGAGATCTGAAGGAATTGGACACCACAGTGCTACGGCTGCAGGCTTAACTTTTCTTAGGAATGTTTTATAGTTTTTGATGTAAAAGTCTTATAGTTCCTTCATAAAATTTATTCTTAAGTTATTTTTTATATCCTTCTGAGTGGAAGTTTTCTAAACTTTATTTTCAAAAAAATAATAATAATAAATTTTATTTTCAGATTCTTGGTTACTGGCATGTAGAAATAAAATTGAATATTGCATATAGATTTTCTAAATTTTATTTTCAGATTTTTGGTTACTGGTATGTAGAAATAAAATTGAATTTTGCATATAGATTTTATACCTTTTGACCTTTCTAAACTTTCTTATTAGTTTTAGAAGTATGCATGTGTAATCCTTGGGATTTATTTCATGCAGGATCATGTCACCTGAGAATAAAAATAGTTTTACTTCTTCCTTTCCCATCTAGATGCCTTTACTTTTTCCTTTATTGCATTAGCTAGTAGCTCCAGCAAAATGTGAAACAGAAGTGGCAAGAGTAGATCCCTTGCCTCACTCCCAGTCTCAGGAGAAAAAGCATGCAGTCATTCATCTTCAGGAATGACGATGCCTTGCATCATGATCATAGTGTTGCCTTCTATTCCTAATGTATTTAGACTCTTTAGCCTGGATGGACGTTGGAATACGTCAAATGTTTTTGCTGCATCTATTCAGATGATCATGTAGTTTCTCATTTAATATGGTGTATTACATTAACTTTCCAACTTTACCTTCCTGTGATAAATCCTACTGGATTATATAATTCCTTTTATATATGGTTGGATTCCATTGGTTAACGTTCTGTGAAGGGTTTTGCACTTGCGTTTTTACAGGATATTGGTGTGGTTTTCTTTTCTTGTGACATCTTTGTCTGGCTTAGGAGTACTATTGGCTTTATATAGGATGTTGAGAGATGTTCCTTCCTCCTCTGTTTTCTGAGTTTATGAAGGGTTGGTATTATTTCTTTTTTTAATTGGAATTTTTTAATGGGTATTATTTCTTTATTAAATATTTGATAGAATTCACATGAATTCAGGGGAACCATTGGGGCTTTTCTTTTAGAGAAACTTTTTAATTGTAATTCAATGCCTGTATTCATTGTGGGTCTGTTCTGATTATCTATTTCTTCTTAAGTCACTTGGTAATATAGGTCTATCTACGAAATTGGGATTTTTTGTCTAAGTTATTTAATTTTTGGCCCAAACGTGTTCATGATATTTGTTTATAGTCCTTTTAGTTTTTCTGAGGTTGGCTGTGAGTAACTCGTCTTTTATTCTTGACTCTGGTAACTCATGTCTTCTGCTTTTTCTTGATCAGTCTAGACAAAGTTTTGTCATTTTTGTTGAATTTTTTCAAAAAACCAAATTTGATTTCATTTTTTTTCTCTATTATTATGTTTCTGTCCTTGTATTTATTATTTCCCTTCTGTTTGATTTATATTTAGTTTGTTTTTAGTTTCTGGAGGTAGAAGTTTGGGTTATTTATCGGATACTTTTCTTTTTTAGTTTAGCTGTTTAAAACTGTAAAAGTCCCCGTAAGCACTACTTGAGCGACATCCCATAAATTTTGACATGTGTTTTCATCTTCCTTCAGTGAAAAAAACTTTCCTCATTTGTGTGATGATTTCTTCTTTGGCCTATGGGATATTTAGAAATGTATTATTTAATCCCCAAATACCTGGGGATTCGCCTGTTCCTTTCTGCTGCTGATTTCTAATTTAACTTCATCACGGCCATAGAACATATTTTGTGTGACTCCAGTCATTTTAAATGTACTGAGACCTGCTTTACAGCCTAGCATTTAATCTGCCATGGAGACTGTTCTGTGTATACTGGAGAAGAACATGTCCTCAGCCACGTGAGTGGAGCGTTCTATATACATCAGTGGGGACAAGTTGGTGGCGGTGCCCACCGCTGGCGGAGAGCATCGTTCTGGTCCTCTGTGAGAGGCCCTGTGATCTCCAGCCAGTTCTCTTGTGTTGCTCATGTCGTGCTCTGGCTCTTTCTAGCATGGCTTCGTACATTTTGGGGGAGTGATCGAACACTGGCAGCCAGCCAGGCCTCTATCTGCGGCCAGTGGGCCTGGGTGCAGGGCAAAGAGCGCATTCGGGGTTCAGGCCACCTCCAGGGCTTCCCTGGCTTTGCACCTCCTCGGTGCACCCCTGCTGCCTCAAGGTGGCCAGGAGGGCACAGGCAGCCAGGCTCCTCTCTTGCCTCGCCTTTCACCCCCAGCCTCCCATCTGCCAGGAACATGCTCAGCCCAGCCACAGCTGTGACCTCCCCACTGGACTGCCCTAGAGATCGCCACCTCCCGCAACAATGCTGCTAGGCCTGCGTTCGCCACAGGGCTTCTTGCTGTCCCCAGAGCTCGCCCCTCCCTAGTTCCTCCCTGCCAGCAAGAGCTGCTGGGAGGGGAGGAGGACGGCCCCTCGAGAGCACCAGGGCATGCGCTGTTCTTACCTGAAGTGCAGCCCATCTTCAAGCACAGCGCTTCTCCGATTATATATTTGGTGTCTTTGGTCAACTTCCAGGATGCGGAAATGGTGGTTTTGGTGAGTTACGTACGGTTTCATCGCTGCTTTTGGGGGAGAGGATTTGCCGGCCTTTTCACCTACCATCAGTGCCATGTCCTCCCTCTGTCTTTCTCATGATCACGGCACCCTCATCTCCTCCCTGCACCAGATGAACACGGATCTCTTGATCTCCTCACATGTCCAAATAGCACCTACCTCTTCAACCAGGATCCAGATACGTGTCATTTAGCCCCTGGGTGTTAATTACCCAGCTCGGCTCTCTCAGCCTTTCTCTGTCCCTCTCCTCACCTTCCCTGCCTCCCGCGGTTGTGGTGAATTTATTGAGGAGGCGTGCCCATTCTGCCTGGAGCATCTTCCACGCTGGGTTTTGTTGAGGGCTCACGCGGAACAGGTTCCTCTGCCTTGTCTGTTCCGTAGTGGCTTTTGGATCCTGAGGTGTGACCATGTTCTGATCCTCTGTGTGCTGCTGTATTTTCCTGTTGCTGTTGTTGTTAGGTGCCATCCAGTAGTGTCCAACTCATAAAGACTCTTACAGGGTTTTCAATGGCTGATTGTTTTGGGATAGCCTCAGGAGGGGATTGCCACGTCCTTCTCCCATTTCTGTGGTGCTGGGACTCGAACTTGGGACCTCAGAGACTGCAGAGTGGCGCTTTACCAACTGAGCTAAATCCCAGCACCCATTTTCCTGTAGGAGGCACATAATGGGTTTGTGTCTCCCGATGATCTCTGCAGCTATTGATGCCCAGTGCTTATGTCCATAAGTTCCAACTTGAGCTTTTCCTCTTTGTTTATTAGACACAGTTGTTCTAGAACAAGAAATTTCCCTTCATCTACTAGTTTGCTACTCAATGTATAGTTCATATAGGGAAGTTGGAATAAATGCCCAATTTCTTTCACTGTATTTTCCAGTTTCCAGGCTGGGGTGTAGGTCAGTGATGGAGCACTTCCTGAGCATGCACAAGGCCCTGGGTTCTGTCCTCAACCCTGCAAAAAATTGTACAAATTAAAAAGGGAAATAATATCTTCCAGCTTCCAAGATAATAAGTTTTCCTTCTGGCATCTTCTCGCAGTGACCAATCAGCGGTGGCAGTGTTTGTGCCCTTAGTACATTTGCTGTGTCAGTCTGTTATAGTTATGACAGGTGGAACAACTGCCCATCACTGGCCAGTGAAAGTTCCTTCAGTTGGCCCCTGAGTTCCTTTGACGTGATCTGGGGAGCCTTTAATGCTTGTTTTCTGGAGTAACACGTCATTCCGGGATTGTCCTGTGCATTTCTTGCCTCAGACTTGCATATACCACTTCTCCAAGGTGCCCCTGGTTCTTTGATTTCTGAAATGAGTCTTGGCGGTCACAGAGGGGGTGCTCAGAGTGCTTGTTGTGGCTAGGCCAGCGATGGTTTCTAAGCCTTAGCATTGCAGGATTAGGTTTCAGGAAACACTATTTTCCTGAAATCTGCAGCACACTGGGCTATGCTAACAGTCTTGGAAATGGAGGTTTGGGTCTTTAAAAGAGGGACTTGGCCTCTGAGCTGCTTCTGCCTCCGAGGGATCCTTCCTTCGTTTCATCAGCTCACAGAAGTCTCCACCTTGGGGGGCAGGGAACGTGTTCTCCATCTCTCAAACCCTACGAAACCTCCTTCTGGTTGCTCTTTCCTTGACCTGAATGAAGTTCATAGCTTCTCCCCTGCCCCCACAGCTGCCCAGTCACCTGGGGCGCCCTCGCCCCATGGGGAGAAGGAGCTTGCTCTGCTCAGAGTGCCTTTCCCACGGACCTCCTCCAGATCGTATTCCTTCTGTGGACTCTAGCCAGCATACGGCCTCTTCTTCCACGTGCTGCCTCTTTTTCTTACTTTCAACCTCTGCTGAGTGCAAGAGGGCCTCATCTCAGACTGTCTTCCAAGAAAGCGTCCCGTCTATCAGCTCCTGCCCACGTGAGCAGGGCCTTTGGGAAACGTGTTTCCGTTTCTTCTCAGTTACACTGATAACCATGCCTGGAAACCAGAAACTCTCCCCAGCTTCCCAGTCCTGGACTGCAGGCTTCGTGGGACAAAGGTAACAGTGCCAGACCAGGGCAGGCAACTCAGTTTGGACCCAGTGCTCTCTTTATTAGCCAGGCTACTGTCAGGTCAGAGAACAAATTACTGTGAGGCTCACCTGAAAGAAGAGATGTGAATGTGCTCTCTAAGGGGCACAGCAGCACGCAGATGGCAGGGGAGATGGCAGCAGTGGATCAAACCTGGGTGCGTGGCCCAGGTCCCATGATGGCGGGAACACCGCTGCTATCCTCAGTAGTGTGTATGTGACCGAGCAGGTGCTCAGCACAGACTACTGGCTACAGTGCAGCTGGCTTGCAGGCAGAGCAGAGTGGGACAGCAGTGCGCGTTGGGTGCGCCCAGGATTTTTCCAGAATGTAGGCTATGCTGTTGCAGCTTCCTGGATCTTTTTTGGATTCAAGGACTTATAGATTTTAGAGCCCCAAGAAAAGAGAAAGGTATCAGCTTCCCAAACACAGATGGCCACTGGCATGGAATCCCAGGAAACTGCTGCTGCAGCCCAGCCTGGCCTCGCAGCCCATCTCCCAGAGCCCTTACGCTGGAGCTTGCTGAGGGGAAGAGCCGCCCTCGGATTCAGAGGGCTGCTCTCCTCCCTCCGGTCTAGGGAAAGTTCTGGACGCTGTGTTGACTGCCAGAAGAAAAGCTGTCAGTTCTTGAGCTTTATGAGTAGAGCCATCCCCAGGCTATGGGAAGGGGGCAGTGGGCCCCAGCCACAGGGCCACTGGCTAAGGCGAATGCTGCCTCTGCTCTTGGTGACATGGGAGACCTGGTGCATTGCCACAGACATAGGTTAGGTGGAAGGAGCGTCAGGAGACCTGGTGCTGCTTCGTAAACCCTCTCCAAGGCTGATGTCAGGGTGCAGGGGACGTGGGGGCTAAGAAGCTGCCTTGTGAAGCTAAGCTATGATCAAAACCTGAGCAGCTGAGCCCTCCAAGCCCTGGTTCTAACTGACACTGTCCACCGCCTGGCTGTCAGCGGGGAGTGTCTGGAGGGCTTTGGTAATAGAGTGCGGAGTGGCTGGTCTGGGAGGCCCCACTCCTGACAGAGAGAGGCTCCTCCGGCTGCCGCCCACCTTTTCACGTCCCACCAGCCCTAGAGGTGCACCACAGGTGCCGCGCTGAGGATCTGGACACCTCGAAGGGCCTGGGCTGTCCAAAGAACAGTGTAGGTGTCCGTGGACTCCTAGCGTCTCACGCCTGTGCAGAGGGCTAGGATTGCGGTAGGCATTTTCCCTCCGCAGGGAGGGTTTCCAGTTGGCAGCAAGTTTGCCCTGCTTCAAAGGCTGCTGGTTGGGACCTTTAGGAGATGCTACAGTTAGTTTGTGCTGTTAGAGAGAGACATGAATTGCCAGGGGAGAGCCTTCAGTCCTGTTTTTCATTCATCTTTACAAACAAATATGGGGACAGTGGTTACCGAGGTATGTTTGTCAAGTTTCTTTGAACTATACACTTAAAATGCATAGATTTTTGCTGCATATAAGTTATACTTTGAAGTTGACTTTTCTTCTTCTTTCTCTCTTGTTTTGGTTGTTTTTTTTGTTTGTTTGTTTTTGTTTTTGTTTTTTCCTGAGACGAGGTCTTGTTATATGTAGCCCAGGCTGGCCTCAAATTCTTGATCCTCCTGCCTCAGCCTCCCAAGTGCTGGGATTACAGACAGGTGCTACCAAGCCCAACTCACAAAGTTGACTTTTAAAGGTAGAGTTGATGCTCTCACTTGACTTTCTTCCTAAAATAGTTGCCCGATTGCCCCAAACCTGTGTGTTAAAATCAAATAGTTCCATTGTGAAAGAGGCCTCATTTGATTAGCGGTAACAAACGGTAGGTCTTTGGCCCAGGTGTCCTTGACCTAGGAGTGCACAGCCCACCACCCTGATACTCATGGGCCAGCCTTCAGCTGCTCTGTTCAGAGCTGTGTCAAAGGGTCTGTGGAAGTTAGGGATGGATTGCTCAGGCCCTAGGTCAGACTACCTGGGTTCCAGTGCCAGCTCTGGAAACCTGTGTGACGTGGGCAAGTTTCCCTGCCATCTGAGCCTTGATTCCTACACCTGAAAAGGCAGGTTTCCAGTCTCCACCTCATGAGCTTGTCATGAGGACTGAGCAAGTTAGTTTGGGACGAGTTTAGAACATCACTGGCCCATAGCAGGCACTGGGTACCTGCTGACTGTTGTGAAAATTGTAACTTTGTCATTGCTGTTGTTGTTAGGTGCCGTCGAGTCTGACTCACAGCGACCCTATGTACAGCAGACTGAAACACTTCCCAGTTCTGTGCCAGGCACATGGTCTTATTTATGTTTAAACCCATTGTTGCAGACACTGTTTTAATCCATCTGGTGTAGGGTTTTCCTTTTTTTGTTGACCTGGCACTCTCCCAAACATGGTGTCTTTCTCCAGGGATTGGTCTCTCCAGACTGCATGTCCGAAATAACTAAGACACAGTCTAGCCATCCTTGCTTCCAAGGAGCACTGTGGTTGCACTTCTTCTAGGACAGATCTGTTGGTTCTTTTGGCAGTCCATGGTATATTCAGTAGACGTCTCCAGCACCATAATTCAAAAGCACCAATTCTTTTCCTATCTCCCTTGTTCAATATCCAGCTTTCACAACTATATGATGCCACTGAAAATACCATTGCATGAGTCAGATGCACCTTCGTTTTCAATGTGACATCTTTACTTTTCATTACTCTAAAGCAATCTTTTGCCACAGCTTTCCCTAGAGCAATGCGTCTTTTGATTTCTTGACTGCTGCTTCCACAGGTCATCGTTGTTGTTGTTAGGTGCCGTCAAGTTGGTATCCAACTCATAGTGACCCTCATAGGGTTTTCAATGGCTGACTGTTTCAGGATTGCCTTGGGAGTGGATTGCCAGGTCCTTCTCCCACTTTTGCGGTGCTGGGAATTGAACTTGGGACCTCAGAGACTGCAGCACAGCACTCTACCCACTGAGCTAAATCCCAGGTCATTAGGTAGTGATTATTAGCCCCGAGGGCTCCTTGGCCGGGTGGGAGGATTGCCAGGAGTCTGTGCGGGACTGCCTGCTTCCCTTGCAGCTCCTTGGCCTTCTCTGGAGCCAGCAGCTCCAATGGCTTAGTTTCTGGGCCTCAGCGAGTTTCCTTTATTTATTTATTTACTTATTTATTTATTTATTTACTTACTTACTTATTTACTTATTTATTTATGTCAGTTAAAAGAAAACCTATTTACCCCATTCCCTCATGACTCCTGACTCAGGCTGTCTCAGTATTGCCAACACCCTATTTTGACCTGGCCCAGGCCAAGACTTCCTAAAGTGCCATTTCCTGATGGCCCCGGGGCCGCAGGTTCCTGTAGGAGTCCTTCAGTGGGGAGAGAAAGGACCTTACTGAAGCATTGTGGGTGCCCCTGGCCGCAGGGACCTAACAGAGGCCGTCCAGTGTACCTTCCCTATGGTAATGCCGGTGGCAGCCATGCTTCGTGGGCGGGGACTGAGGTTCAGTGAGAGTGAGTGCTCACCTGCACCCCAGGGCTGGTGGAGACCCACAGCTCCTTGCTCACTCTGGGCCCTGTGTGGCTCCCGGTGGTTGCTGCCTGTATCCTTCCTTCTCTTCCCCCCATGCTACTCTCCAGGCCTGCTCCCTGCCTCTGTGTCCCGGGTCCTCCTCTGGCATCGACCCCAGCATTCTCACTGGCCAGCCACGGGCTGGGCTCTGCTTTCCTCACCATCTCCCAGAGTTTCAGCAGGATCATTGTGCACCGCCATAGGCCATAGGCCATAGGCCTTCCTGGGACAGAGACTGGGGCGAAGAAGACACCAGGGAGGGCCCTGGAGGCAAGGAGGGCCTCTAGGTAGGCCAGTAAGTGCAGGGGCCACAGAGGACCTGCGTCTCGGTGAGGAAGGCTGTGGCTGCAGAGGCCACATCCTGGAGAGCTGAGGACCCCAAGGAATCAAGCCTCCATCCGAGGAAGGGTTCTATAAGATTTTATAAAGTCATACTTTAAAAGTTTACAAAAGATTTTATAAACTTCTACCAGCCTTTATAACCTGGTCCAGTATGGTTTTTTGTTTGTTTGTTTGTTTGTTTGTTTGTTTTTTGTGGTACTGGGGTTGAACCCAGGGCCTCACACTTGTATGCTCTGCAAGTGCTGGACCATTGAGCTGCACCCTCAGCCCTTTTTTTTTTTTTTTTTTTTTTTTTTTTTTTTTTTTTTTTTTTTTTTTTTTTTTTTTTTTTTTTTTTTTTTTTTTTTTTTTTTTTTTTTTTTTTTTTTGCTTTTTGAGACAGAGTCTCACTAAGTTATGCAGACTGCCTCTGGTCTTGAACTTGCGATCCTCCCACCTCCACATCCCAAGCAGAGGAATTACAGGTGTGCACCACCCCACCGGGCTCCGGTATGTATTTTTCAAAAGACGGCTTCGAAAGTCGTGTAGGACTCACTTGAAAGCATATCTTTCTGTCTGAAATAATTCATTAATCTGACAGTTCCGGCCCAACCTGTGGTGGCAGCTAGCGTGGTCGCTTATCATGAATAACGTGTTTATTTTTAACTCTCAAAATTTAACTCCTCTTCTTCCTGCAGACGGGAACTTCTTAGCCATAGGCTCCCATGACAACTCCATCTACATCTACGGCGTTGGCGACGGCGGGCGGAGATACACGCGGGTGGGCAAGTGCTCCGTGAGTACCTCCGGGTCCTCTGGGGGCGCCAGCGCGGTGTGGCTCTGCAGTGTGTAAGGAGGGTGAATCTCACGCGGCCGTTTCCTCTCCCAGGGCCACTCGAGCTTCATCACCCACCTGGACTGGTCTGCAAACTCGCAGTTCCTGGTGTCGAATTCCGGGGACTATGAGATCCTTTACTGTGAGTCACAGCTCCAGAGGCAGCCGGGTCAGATCCACTAGGCATCCACTGAGACCCAGATGGGCCTCCGTAGGACCTGGCCACAAGGGTCCCCTCCCGGCCTCGTTTCCTCCTCCGTGAGATGGACGAGTTGGCCGCATGGCCTCTCCCATCCTCCCCTTCTCTGAGACCCTGGGTTCAGGCTGGCCTTGGCCCTAGGGAGGAGTCCTGCAGGGAGGCGTGGGACGGGGGCAGATGTGGGACTGGAGTGGGGTCTGGAGCTGCAGCGGAAGCAGCCAGACCAAGCAGGCAGAGACCATGAGGCCCCTCCCACCCCGGGGCCACGCCTCCTCCCACCCTCTCCCTAGCCAGCCTCTGCCCAAGCAGAGGCAGGCGACCCTGGCTGGCACTTCCTGAGCACACACTGTATGGCGTGTTGAGTCCACAGACACCAAGCTCTGCTGAGTCCTCAGACACTTACCAAGCTCTAGGTGAAGCAGAGGGTCACAGGGCACGAGAAAGGCCTGGTGTCCACCCCCGTGGAAGTCACTAGAAAGGGCAGTGTTCTTTGCTTGCAGTTTGTCATGATCCACAGCAGTTTCTGGCTCCCTGTTCAAGCTAAGGGAATCAGGGCTCGCGTCTGGTGGGGGAGGAAGCCATGCCTCCTGGGCGGCTCGACCACTTGTTAGGGAGCCTGGGACAGGCAGGGAAGAGGAGCAGCTGCCCACACCAGCCCACACCAGGCCCGCACACCCTCCAGGGAGGAAGGGGGCCACGTGCTCCCTCTCCTCCTGCCGCAGGCCCACAGGCAGGGGGAAGGTTTCCCGGGGTGGTCCTGGGTTTAGACCTGCTCAGACCTGGGCTCATACTTCAGCCATGAGAGCACAGGTCACCCTGGCTGTTGGCACCACTGGTTTCCATGTGCTTCGAGTCCTGGGAGCCCAAGGGGTGGAGGGCTGCATAGGGTTCAGGCCTCCAGGCACCTGTTGCAGGCAAGAGAAGCCAGCCTGTGGGGATGGGAAGAAAACCAGGAAGAGGGCTTCTCTGCGGAGACCAGGGGCTCGGGCTTCCTGTGGGCGGGGCAGGGGGAGGTTTCTGCTCCTGAGGGGGCGTGGCTCTGAGGAGCCCACCAGGCCCAGGGGAGACTTGGGAGCCTGCGATGAGCCGTCACCAGGCTGTTTGCTCCTTCCAGGGGTTCCCGCCGCCTGTAAGCAGGTCGTGAGTGTGGAAACCACGAGAGACATTGAGTGGGCAACCTACACCTGCACTCTGGGCTTCCACGTCTTTGGTAGGTTCGCCACGGGGGCCACTGGGTCCAGGCACAGATGTGTCCCTGGTAGACAGCTATGAAGGCTCCTCCGGGCCGCTCCTGTCAAAGTGTCCTGCCCCAGCCTGCACACATGTCACCCACTCCTGGAGGAACTGGGAAGGGCGGCTCTAACCCCCTCCAGGGTGCAGGACGGGCTCTGAGAGGGTTCTCTAGGATCCTCTGTAGATGAGCCATGTGACTCTCGATTTACTGACAATGTGTCAGGGTCATTGTGCTTTTTGGTCCTTAAACACTTCCTTCAAAGTCCACTTTAGAAATATCTTCATAAATGAGCTAAAGTAAATTGTCACAGTCTAGTAGAAGAAAAAGAAAAGCAGGATTTGTAATCTTTTTGTGAATGACCACAAATCATCACGTCCATAAGAATTCACCAACCTCCTCCACGCCGGCATTTTACCGTTTCCAGGTGTTAAGTGCTCAGACCCCTAGGCTCACTGCAGCACTGCAGGCTGAAAAACTGAGGGATCCAAAGTTCCCAGGACCAAAAGCCTTGCCCAGAGCAATGGTCAGGAGCAGTCACGCCCAGCACCACGTCTCCCGGGGGGCCCCCCGCAGTGTCCATCATACCCTCTGGGGACAAAGGCTGATGGTGCTCTGTGCCGTGCCATCCAGACAGCCCCCGAAAGAGGGGGGCAGCCCAGAAGCTGCCATTGCTGCTCTGGTGTGGTGACGTGGGGCTCAGCACCGCAGGGTCCCGAGGCTGTCCCAGTGTGTCCTGAAACCAGGAGCCCAGGAGAGGCCAAGAGCCGGCCAAGCATGTCTCCAAAGCCCTGCTTCAGGCGGGTTATTTCCCTGGCAGCTCAGCTGCCGGCTACCATGGGCGTGGGGGCTCTGGGGTTCCCAGACGCTGTGCTCTGTGTTCTAGGAGTGTGGCCAGAAGGCTCCGACGGAACTGACATCAATGCCGTCTGCCGGGCCCACGAGAAGAAGCTCCTGTCAACGGGCGATGACTTTGGCAAAGTGCATCTCTTCTCCTACCCCTGCTCGCAGTTTCGGGTAAGGGGCTTGTCTTCCCCTCACTCCCCACTCGCTCGCCAGGTGCTTAGGGACGCACTCGTTGGAAGCCAAACAGAAGTGGGCCGTGAGGGCTCCCAGCCACAGATGTCACTAGGGCCCAGCCAGTGTGCTGCTTGGAGCACGTCCGGGGCTCCCCACTGCCCTTGGGACAACTCCAGCCTTGACATGGCCTTCGAAGCCCTGTGGATCCGGGGTGTCTAGCTCTGCAGCTCCAAGGGCCTCATTGCTTCCCTGTCCCCACAGCTCCCTCTGCTCCAGCTCTGTGGAGCTGAGCACATCCTGAGCCCCAGAACGTCCTCCTGGGGTCTCCTGGCACCTGACCTGCCTCCCCTACAGCCCCCAGCAGCTGGTTAGCCCCACTCATGGCTTGACCCTGTGCCTGGCACAGCCCTCTTGTATTGAACATACCATGTCTGTCTCCCCAGGCCTCAGGGACTCTGTGGGGCTTATATCTGTGTCCCTCTTGTGTCCCCCACACAGAGCAAGTGCACAGATGAGCACAGCCGATCAAGGACTGACCCAGAACTCAAATACTTTCCACTTCCACGGCTTACTTTTTATTTATATTTATATTTATTTATTTATATTTATTTATTTATTTATTTATTTATTTTGCGGTACTGGGGGTTGAACCCAGGGCCTCACGCTTGCATGTTCTGCAAGTGCTGGATCACCTCCAGCCATTTTTTAACTTTTTGAAACAGGGTCTGGCTAAGTTACGCAGACTGCCTCTGGTCTCGAACTTGCAATCCTCCTGCCTCCGCCTCCCAAACCGTTGGGATTACAGGCATGTGCCACCTCACCCAGCATTCACAGCTTGCTTTTTATAAGGTCTCCTCCACGTCACTCTTTTCCAGGCCCCAAGCCACATCTACGGTGGGCACAGCAGCCACGTCACCAATGTGGACTTCCTCTGCGAAGACAGCCATCTCATCTCCACAGGCGGGAAAGACACAAGCATCATGCAGTGGCGGGTTATTTAGTCCCCGTGGGAGCCCCGGGGGCAGATCGTGCCCGAGGAGACACGGACTCGTGTTGCGCTTGGTCACTGTGATTTCTGTTTGTCTCAAAATTCTTACAAACCTCAGGAAAACTGTCCCTCTACCGGTTACCGTAGCTTAGGGGGCCAGGGAGCATCACTCCCAGTGAGCGGGTCCGTTTCCACTTCTGTTGCACACAGAACAGTGCACATTGGATATCGAAAAGGTCCCAAGGTTTACATGGAGGTGGCCTCAGCAGAAAGGACTGGTGTATCCTAAGTAACTTTTCTATGAACTCTTCCAAAATGGTCACAGAATGCCTTTGAAAACGTGTACATAGTCTTCACTGTTTCGCCATCTAGCCTGCTAAGTCAA